>JAXGGA010007722.1:0-60977 GCA_038373865.1 Uloborus plumipes | reverse complement strand
CAATGGTGAAAATACCGGAAATCCGGTAAAATACCGGAGCACAATCACCCCTGATATATATATTCTGATTTAAGGGTTCATTGTTGACAGTTGAAATTCTCAACATGCTTGCATTTCCCTTAATATTAAATAATCATGGAGATAAACGTCTTTAAAATTCCAAAAGCCTCAACGATTAGAAACTTAATTTGAATATACCAGAGGTCAGAAAACAACTAACTCAATCTCTTTCAAGAGTTTCATTAATTAGAACTCGAAATAATTTAATTTTCAGGTTTTTCAGATCAAAAAATATCGAGCAAGTACAAAAATTTTAAAAAATGGTGGTAACAAAAAATGTTTATTTATTTTGAGAAAAATGTTTTGTATTTTTTCCCAATATGATTCGTATAGTACACTACTCCAGAAATAAGAAGAAATATTGTAACCTGAAAGCCGATGCTAAGAGATTCCTGGAAAATTGCAGGTAAACCCTAAAATTATGCTTTACACGTGGCATCAAAAAAACACATAAAAATTGCAAAGCATTTAACATACATAAGTCAAAAAAGCACCGGTCTCTCACCGGACGTGTCTCTAATAATATCATACATCTGTTCGTCTCGACCCTGGCTTAAATTGGGTGGCCTATAAATGTTTCCAAAACATAATTTTTTGCCCTTGCTGCTCATCAATGCTAGCCAAACCCCATCAATAACATTAGGTTTTTCATTTATTGCTAATTCATTGCAAGTTAAAGAATCCCTAACATAAAATAAAACCCCACCACCTCTTTTACTTGCTCCATCTTGTCTAAACATATTACACCCAGCCCAGCAACACACGATAAATCAACGTCATTTTCGGTAGCCCAACTCCAATAACATCCAGTTTCTCAGCTATTACTATGCTTTTCAATTCTTCCATCTAGTTCCATTTACTGCGAGCATTGGTATAAAAAACCTTAAGCAAGCCCAACTTGCTTTTACTCGACCCCTTGCGATTTCTCGAGTTAAAATTGTTAAAATGCATACTCTTATTAGCCTCCCTATTACTATTTCTAATAAAACCCAAATAGCTCGCGTCCTTTCGATCTCTTATGGTCGAGACAGTGAAAGGACGGCTTTCCGAGGCCGGTCGGGGCTCGTACTCGACTGTTTTCCTTTTTCTAATGATGGGCGACGATGTAACGGAATGTTGCACTTTTGTTCATAAAAAAATAAATAATTGAATACATAAACAGGAGGTTTGGCGACCAACGCGACATTTTCTGGTCATCCAAAAATAGGTTCCGGTGTCGACCTCCGGGAGCGGCGCCTCGGCCCGGTACGGACCCCCACGATTTCACCTCATCGTCTTCGTTTAAAAAGGCCCTCGACGGCTCGCCGCGAAGGAACCTCCCTCGCGGAGAAGAGTCCGAGATCCCCGGGGCTCACCTGCTTCCTGAAGTCGGCGGGGATCCCCTCCGGCAGGCGGGCCACCATCTTCATGGCGTCCTTCCAGAGGGAGAAGCTGCCGCCCTCCGGGGGGCGCGCCGCCTCCGCACCTGCAACGAGACGGCGTTCGAGTATTTGAGATAAAACAAACGAGTGAAATTCACGAATACCTGATGAACCGTCGGTAAAGCAATTTCTGGACCAGGTACTGGCCATGGCTAAATATACGAAACTGAATGGATCGATACCGACTTCCGGGCTCGGTACGGATCGTCGTATTTAGCCTGCTTCTGAAATAAATGTTTTAAATATGCACTGAATTTTGAAAGGACCCACTTTGCCGACATAGTGGGTTTTTTTTCGGGTGGGCGCGCCCGGAAAAACCCTCCCGGGTGCTTTCGGGCCGGACCCGCCTCGGCGAACCCCGTCTCCTCGGGCGATGGGTGTCGGTCGCCGATTCGGCGGTGTCTCTACTTCGTAAAACTGGGAAAAAAAATACATGCACTGTCGGCCCCGCTCGAACGAATGCCGTCGGTTCCGAGAAATATTATTCGATTGAGCGGGAACCTTTAACATTGCGTCCATGACACGGTTCCCGGATGTTTTATTCGTGTGAGCGGAGTATTCGTTTATCCGTTACCCGATTGAGCGGGGAGGACAGAAACTGAAAAAATATGTAGAATGCATATTGGTACTCTACTCGCTTTCAACTTTAGTATTCTGCCTCAGGCAATACTCGGGAGAAGCACGGCTTCTCCTGGCAGAAAATTGTAATGAAATGATTCGAGTCTGCAGAGTTTTTGATTTTATCTTGGCCCGGCCTTTCGTTCGAGCCATCTTCACGGAGCGACTCATATTTAGTGGGGTCGTCTCTGTCCGGAAGGACTCACATCGACAAACTATTTCAAATCATGAAATTGATTGGATTAAAATTAAGTACAGAATTCAAGAGGGAAACTTTCTTGTTTTTTAGTTTTGTTAAATATAATATTCAACTCAATGTTTTAAATATAATTTTAAGGATACAATCTAAAACATCAGGGTGTAAAAAAAAAACATGATTTTTTTGAAAGAAATTGGATTTATTTGATTTAAATCAGATTTTTTAAATTTAAACCAGATATTTTTCAAATAGACACGAGAAACTTTTGTTTTGAATTAATTAACAATTATAAATATAATTAAACTCAATATGGATGTTTAAAAAAATCCTAACTATTGTATTTTGAGTGTTATTTTACACTTAAAATTGGTCCATGTGGTTCGCTAGGGAAACTAGGGACGCTCTAAACCGAAAGCAAGCTGCTTTCCATCAGGGGTGATTGTGAGTTCATGAAAAAGTACCTGAAAGTTTTAAAGAGAAAATGCGCGTGTGTGTTGGGAGGCGGAGAGGGGGGGGGGGGCTTGCGACGTTTTTTTTTTTTTTTAACCAAGGGCCTTGTTACTTGAGCACGCTTAATTTTATAATTAACATATTTTGTGCGAAAATATTGATATAACATAGTTAATGAAAATTTGGAAAAGAATTTATGTAGATGTAGTACCTATAAATTTCCTAATCAATACAATATGACCAAAGTCGAAGATTTCATACTTTTTAACACTAAGGTGAAATACTATTTAAAGATGTTATGTATGGGTTAAAAAACTTAAATTGTTGTAACAAAAATAAAATTCAGCCAGAGATTAAGCATTTAAGTTCTTGACATTTAAACACTTACAGAGCATGGAATTTTGTTTTAAACTTTTATTCTAATGAAATAATCAAAATAAAAAGAAATGTAACTTGCTTGCCTTTCAACAAGGAATAGCAAGCATCGAAAATGCGAAATGATGACTATATTAAATAAGTATCGGTATAATCACCGAAAATTCGAGAAAGGGAAAATAAAATCTGGATTAAAAATATCTTATTTCCGGTATTTTCGAGCATGCAAATACCAAAATCGATCATGAAAATACCGGAAATCCGGTAGAATACTGGAACACAATCACCCCTGCTATTAATAGGCTTGCCAGACGTTACCGTTTGGCTACGGGTTTAAGACTAAATTTCTGTGTAACGGGACCTTCTGTTTACGAGTCCGACGCCTGACCTATCGGGCCATCTCTGCCCTCGTCCAGAACTCCCGGGTTTGGAATAGGAACTTGAAGGATTTCATGACAACGATCCATGTTTAACGTGCCCCGGCCTCTATTAGTGAGCATGGTGGATCTTCGATCGTCAGGGATAGAACCGGGACTCTCCGGTTACGAGTTCGACGCCTTATCGAATGGGTCACCATGGTCGCTATTTATTTCATTAGGAATGTCAAACAAAGCATTTTTCCAATCGCATGAAGGAAAAATGACATGCAAACGAAACTTGAAATGAACTTATTCAAGCCCCAGGTACAGGACTCCCAGAGTTATTGATTTGGAGTGGAAACTTTTAGGATTTCATGACCACGATCCATGTACAAAGCGCCCAGGCCTCAAATAGTGAGCACGGTGGATCTTTGATTGGATTGAATCTCGTTGGGGGACTCTGCCGGTTTGAGCCTTATCAATCAGGTCACCATGGCCTCTGGTCCAGAACTCCCAAATTTGAGATTTGAACTTGGAGGATTCCGTGACATACCCATATTTCACATACCCAGCCTGCATTACAGTGAACTCGGTGGATTGATCGGCTGGGATCGAACCCGTGACCTTCCGGTTATGAATCCAAAGCCTCACTGATCGGACCACCAAACAAACACATCAGGCCACCATTACGAGCTATTGACAGTGATGATACAAAACATGCGTAACGAATTAGATTGCATATTAGTTGTTTGTCGTGTAACAAACGCCTCACGCACATATGTAACATTTGTAATCTGAAAAAAAAACTTGGCATATTTTAACCCATTAATGCCTAACGTCTCTTTTTAGGGACGGTCCAAAAAGTGTGTCTGAATTTTCAAAAAATGACCATTTCAACCAAATAAACATTTCAATTTCCAAGTGGTATTCTCCCCAACGAATAAACTATGTTTCTCTTCTCTTAAAGATCCCATTCATCCTCTTAACAGTTGTGGTATTTATAAAATTAATTGCAATTGAATCGTTTATTTCGAAAAGGTAACATCTCTATTTTGATCTCCTCTGTCTCTTTAGAAAATTAAACACCTCACGGTTATATTTTTGAATGTCATAATCAATGGTTATTCGGTAAATTATTGCAGTAATTGTGTACTTAACTAAAGGCATTTTTTCATTGATTATGACATTTAAAAAATATAACCGTGCGCTGTTTAATTTTCTAAAGACAGAGGAGATCAAAATAGAGATGTTACCTTTTCGAAATAAACGATTCAATTGCAATTGCAATCAAGTTGCAATTTTGCAACTTAACTCTTTATTTTTTTTTAATTTGCAAGCTAATTAATGAACCATTATTCAACAAATCATTAAAATAATTGAAATTCAAAAAATCCTTTGAAATATTTCTTACCTTTCTTTAAGATCTTCAGAAAAATGGAAGAAATCGAAAATATTCTATAAATATATTTTAGCAGAAAAGAGACATTTCGAGTATCAGAATTTTGGTTCGATTGCCAAATTTAAGGCAACAATTGTTTTATTATGATTCTGTCGAAAAGCACCTAGGCCGAAATATATAAGCACCGAATCTGTGGGAGTCGGGAAAATCGGCCGTAATAAGGACAATTTGCGAAGAATCCGAGTAATTGAAATCCTAATTAGAAATATCAAAATGTCTTTGCTTCATGTCCTAACCGTCTATTTTGAGTTGAAAATATTCCACGGCGAGCGGCTTTCTCATTTTCTCTCTCTGTACGCGTTATTATTTAATGAAAATTCGATGGCATATAACCATCTGTCGGTGAAAAAATGAGAAAACACAAAGAAATTCCATAAATACCAAACGTGAGTGAAATTTTGGAATTTTTCCTTCCATTACAAGCTAAACCCTATCTGCAGCAAAACTGTTAGGTTCGTGTGACTGCTAGAAGTCAAAAATACTTTTGATTACATCACCTTAGTTTTCACGAATTTAGACCCCTTATACCACAGAGTTGCCGACCCCCGACAGACGCCTTCCAGCAAATGCAAAAGATTTTGCATTGTTCATAACTATTCGAGTAAATGAATTTAATCGCAAGGATAACTCTCTCGCATGATTCGCCGATCGAAACAATCAGGTCTCGAGCTTCATTCACGACAGAGTCACGGGGAGTCGAATGGCGAGTCGCTTCCGTAGTGGGTGCCGCCAGAAGAGTGATTTGTGCTCGCTTTTGCCACACTCCGCGGTCCCACGCTCCCAGATGTACCAACCACACCACAATATAACATAAAATGCGAATTATTTTGGGATCGGCGACACGCGTCGTCCGGGACCACGATCACATCCGCTCGATGGCGCGAATCTCCCTCCACGGCCCGAAGTTGTCGGATGCGTGATCTCGGTTCGTGACGATGTACTTGAATTTCAATAAATGACACTAGATGGCAGTTGACGTCTGTTGTATTCTCCAATGAGGATCCAGAGTTGCCGACCCCCGGAAGACGCCTTCCGGCAAAAGCCTCGAAAGCAAAAGTGCGAGCCTCTCGGACGGAGGGCTGCGATTTTTGGTCTTTGCTTCTGTTTATATTTTGGTGGAACGGAAAGGATGGATGTTTATTGGTTGAAGGTGGGAGTAAAAATTTCGGCCCTGCATTTGCTTTTTGTGCGGCTAGGTTGTGCTCCATTTCTATCCCCGTGGATGAAGGACTTAAATTTTAGCTATGCTGCACTGCTGGCTGAACTTGAAGTCCCGATTTATTAACCCCTAACTGCCGCAGGCGTATATATACGCCTTGCTCAACCGATGCATTAATTGCTCCAGGCGTATATATACGCCTTTCTGAATAGAGCCCCTTGACAAAACTGCGTTTTCTGACTACATCAGGTCAAGTTTTGTCAAAGTCGCAGTTTGTAAGGGCGTATTAGATACGCATAGAGCAATTGATGCATCGGTTGAGCAAGGCGTATATATACGCCCGCGGCAGTAAAGGGGTTAAGACACCTAGATCCACAACAGTCTCTGCCTGACTAATGATCGAACAGTGTAAATAACAGCTTGTATGCTTATTTCCATGCCCTAAATGCAGCACTTGAAATTTCCCAATATTTACTGCCATGCTCCACTTGTCTGCCCACTTAGTAATATGATCTAAATCCTCTTGCAGCTGATTTATTTGCTCGTCATTTTCTACAGCTCCCATAATTTTTACATCATCAGCAAAACAATTCATGTTTCCAGAAACATTTTCATGAATATCATTCATGAAAATAATAAATAAACAAAAGGGGACATAAAACCAGGGTGTCAATGATTTAAATCAATTGATTTTTTTTTTAAAATTGTTGATTTAAATCACTTTTTATTGTAATCCCTATAAAATTCTCTTGATCCAATCCCAATTTCATTATTTTTTCCATTTTCTTTTAGAGCGTTCATTTCCATCTAATAAATCGAAAAGTAATCCTACTTATCCCCCCTCTACAGATGGCGGAAAGTTGCAGTCCAAATAATAAGTATGCACAAATAGTGCACTTTGTTTTGTCTAATATGAGAAATAAAGAAAATACATGCATGTGTTGCAAAGAGTGAATTGAGGGGCGAGGGACATGATAGGATGTGTGTGATATACTTTCAGTTTAAGAAAAAACAAAAACAACCAAACAGAAGATGAATTTTCTATTCCTTGCATTAGCGACTTGGGGGGGGGGGGGGGGGTGCAGTCCTTATTACTGGAATATGATTCCATCTTTACAAAACAAAAGCAAAATAAAGAGGGGAGGGGGGGGCTGAATGAAGTGAGGATTGGGTGAACCTTTAGGAACCGGGCGGTACACATGTTGTACCATAAGTCTTTTTTCTTTAGAAGACAGGGTTGAAATTTTCACTCGAACCCTTCAGAGCCGGGGATTTTTTCAAGGTTTCATACGTCTGGTTCAACTGTCGCACTACCTGGGTCGAAAGAAAAATTTCTATATGAACAGCCTGGATCTAAAAGGTTAAGCTTCCTGCCCGTTTGATTTTTATCCTAGCTAGTAGACAGCATCGTGAAAGGCATTTTTCATTTTTTTGAGTCTTACTTCTTTCCCAGTCCTTCACCAAAACATAGTGTGGACATTCTCAGTAGCAATTCCATTCTAACAGTTTCTAATTTAAAAAAAAAAAAAAAATCCGATTTAAATAAAAAAAATCCGATAAAAAAAAATCATTGATTTTCTTACACCCTGCCTAAAACTGATCCTTGGGGAACCCCACTTAAAACCTCACTCCATTTAGAATGGTTACCCCTTACAACTACTCTTTGTTTCCTTCCTGTCAGCCAATTCCTAACCCAAACTAAAGTTTTACCTCCAATTCCTATATCAGCTAATTTACTGAGTAGTGCTACATGAGGCACCTTGTCGCAAGCTTTTTGAAAATCTATGCAAACAACATCTACACACTTTTGTTATCCAAAGCCATGGTGACCTTGTCGCAAAAATGCAATAAATTAGTAGCACACGATTTACCTTTCCTAAAACCAAACTGCAAACTAGTCAACACCCCATTATTTATGTAATGTTAGCCAGTCTCCAGTACTCTGGTACTATCCCCGAGTTATAAGAAGCATTGAATATATTAACAATAACGTCCACTCATTTCTCTGCACATTCTACTAGAATTTTTGGATAAATATTATCTGGTCCCGGAGCTTTAGTTTTATTTTTTTCAAATGAAGTAATGCATCCTCCCTGGACAAGCTGTGTAGTAGCTTGTGTCAACTGTTGAGATACAGTCATCCTTAAAAACACCGGAAAGAAAGTCATTCAGAACATAAGCAATATCCCCATCATTCTGAATTAATTTTCCATGCTCATCAACCAATGGCCCAATTCGAGTATTTCGAACTTTCCCAGAATTAGCGTAAGCAAAACCTGCTTGGATTCCTGTCAATATTATCTGAAAGCCTTTGTTCCACAATTCTCTTTTCTGAATCCGTACCAAATACCCACAACCACGCCTAGACTCACAATACTGTAGCCTATCTGCGCAGTTTCTTTCAGCCGACGGAAAGCAGCTTGCTTACGGTTTAGAGCGTCCCTAGCGAACCACGTGGGCCAAATTTTAGTGTTAACCCCTTTTCTCCTCCTGTTTTTGCTCGAACTCTGTCCACTGCCGATTTACATCGCTGTTTCCCAATCCTGGTGAAAACACAGCTTTCAAACTCTGCCCGAGCGCGACAAAGTCGGTATTTCTGAAATTAGGCAGGAACCTAAATTTTTTGTCTTTGTGCATTTCAGTCTGAATCCCAAATCTAATACTGTTGTGGTCACTATCCCCAATATGCACACATAATGCCTGAACAGAACCTTCAACATTGCAAAAAACTAGATCCAAAACAGCATCCTGCCCCTGATTCCCTGAGAAACAACTTGATCTAAAAAACAGTTCCCAATTACTTTTAGAAATTCCTCTTCTCTAACTGTTATTGGGGTGAGAATTTTTCCAGTTAATGCCCAAAAAATGGAAACCCCCCATCATAAATGTAGCATTATTTGGAACAGGAAAAACATGTTCTTTTGTTAAGTTGATATTCATAATAAAATCAACTAATATCATCAAATATTGGATTACCAGATAAACTAGAAATTAGCTGATCTTCATATTATATCTTAGTATTGTGTAATAGATATCTAAATATTCTTAATTTAAAATTTTGAGTTTCTGAGAGTCATGCACACGAAATTTTTCCTTACTACTAGTGATTCAGTATCATTACATTTCATATAAAGAATTTATACTTAATATGTTTAATTTTGAAACTGTTTATATCAAGAATAATTAAATGAAAACATCCTTCTGAGTAACAAATGAAATTGAAACTTAATATCTTTCAATAAAAGAAGGTTGTGCAAGGAATGGGCACTCTTCACCTATACACTTGTTATTAAGTGTGCATTAAAAAATGCATAATATAAAAAAGCAAAATGAAATAAATTGAGCACAGCAATCAGAATAACCAAAAAGTAATGGGTGAATCTATGATAATCAGCTGTTTTGGAAAAAGTTTTCTGAGAGAGAAGAATGAACAGCAAAAGTTTTGAAGACTTGACCCAACTTTTGGTTCTTCAATTTTTTTGTGTAATAGCTGGACCTGAATAAAAGATGTACGTAAACAGCACATGATTTAGCACATTGTTGTGGCTGAAAATAATCAATTTGTACCATTTTCGCTGAAATGACCGATAAATTAATATTATTATTATTAACAATTATTCTAAACATGTTCACTTTAAAATAAATTAATAAACTTACATCTAAATAATCAAAACTGAAGTATAAATGGGTCAAAAAAATTATATGCCTCAAGTTTAAATTGGGCCAAGTGTCCCTAGCAGGGTTTTTGACAGTCGGAGGTTTTATCCGTGGTTTTTACCGTCATGTCAAAAAACCCTTTTTGACATAATTGTCAGAAACCTAAATTTCTGTCCAAAACATGATTAAATTTGACATTGATAATCAAAATACATTTTCAAATGAATTTTACAATTTCTGATTTCAGACACTGAAGTAAACTTTTGGAGTTTTAGGTTATTAAAATAAAGTGCAATAAGCAATCCCAAACATAATGGAAGGGCTCGGGAGTAAATAATGGTAACTGGCATTTCAAAAAATCAAACATATGGCTTTTGAATATGGCTTTATTGCTTCGAGAAATTACTGCAACAGATTTTTTTATTTTAAAAATGAAGTGGGTACCTTAATTAAGTGCTGTGTGTCTTGGGTATACTTAATACATTTTTACAAGTGATTTTTTTCAATTTTAATTTGAAATAGTCCGATTTTTAGAATTTGTCAGATACCATTATTTACTCCCGAGCCCTTCATTGGGACACTACAAGATGCTCACATGTGGAAAATAAAATGAATGAGCTACTATCATTACAGAATAAAAATTAATTAAAAATAACAGTACATTAAAACGTAAACCTAATTACAATTTATAAATTTTAGAAAGCAGAAATTGTATAGTGCACATTTACCTGGTATTATTTGTAGACTTATACACATAAAATAAACCATCTTAAGTTAAGTTACTTAAGGTATTTAGTCCCAATCTAAATCGTTTTTCTCACGGAGCATGCGGTAACAAAAGACCAGTTTCGATGCTTTTTGGACGCCAAATCTATTTTTGAGTTCAGAATGTTCGAGTCCAAAACTCGAGAAGATTCTCTCGATAGACGCCGAACTACACGGGCTGGAATGTAATTGCACCATCAGCTCTACAAATTCGGCAGAGACGTTGCTTTCTTTAGACCTTTCCACCATGTTGTTGCTGGGATATTCCGAACTGCAAAGTAGCTACCGGGACAGGAGGCAGATTCGGCTTCAAATGCAACTAAATGCTCGAAAATGCATTTTCGAGCTATTGCTTTTTGCTCATCATTTAGGCTTTCTCCTTTATATATTGGATGCGTTGGGCACGCCAAACAGTGAAACGGTTGACGATATGAAGAGAGGCGTTTCATTACAGCATCCTGATGTGACTCTGCTAGGGAGTGCCATGCTCGACAGGCATCGGCCTCTCCCTGTGCCACTTTTAGGGTATCTGCTGATGGCTTCAGTTGTATTTGCAATTCTTTGTTTGCTCAACAAAGGAGTTGACCGAAAAGGTGTAGATCATAAGACAGACTAGAGTGCAGTCATTCCACCAAAAGAATTTATGCAAAACTAAATTTGAACTAAATCTTCATGTAACAAATCTATAGTAATAGGGGAGTCTTTTCGAGAAAATTATACATATATAAAATAAATTGTATCGAAATAAGTTGCTCCGAATTAATAATTAAAAATATTGAGAAATGATGCATTTGGTAATAATGAAAAATGAGTAAAGTTTGTATTGTTTTTTTGTTATGAGTTTTTTTAAAGAAACCACAGTAATGCTATTGAAACAATAAGCTTATTTTCCAGTATAGAATATTTATAGTAATTCTCAGATAAAGTTGATTACAAAAGTAACAACAATAACTAATAAATAAATAAATAAAATAGTTTAATCAAAAATATTTAGCAGATTTGTGCACTGAGTACTAATTAATTTAGTTTTGCTTTTACTCAAAAGAGAAAAGAAAAATAACTTTAAATTCTGATGTAAAGATTTTTAGATTGATAAAATAGCTAATTAATAGTTATTAAAACATTTAAACAAAAGTGCTTTAAAAACTGGATTTAACTTTAAATACTTTTAACTTTTTTCACAGCATAACAAGTTAATTTAAAAGAATGCGAGTTAATTTTCATTAAATGTATTAATTTAATTTTTATTAAACTTGATTGATAAGATAACTAATTGATAATTATATAAACATTTAAACAAAACTACTTTAAAAGCTGGATTTAAATTTTAATATTTAACTTTTTTCACGGCAAAACAAGTTAGTTTAAAAGAATGGGAAATAATTTTCATTACATTTATTAATTTAATGTTTATTAAACTTGATTGATAAGATGTATAAACTTTTGTTTAATATTTTTCAGGATGAGAAACCTTATATGTTTGTAAAAAATCTCAATAACCCCTGTATTTGAGTTTTAGACAGGTTTTTGACGTTTTCAACATGTCATGTCAAAAACCCAACCCTGGTCCCTAGGCCTAGGGAGATTTGACGCAATACATAGGGAGACATGACCCATATTATGAATAACAATATTCAAAAAAAAAAAAAACCACAGGTTTGATGATGCTTTTAGTTTTAATGAGTAATGTTCGAAGTGGCACAACATTTTCATACTTTAGATGAAGTGTTACATAGCTTTTCTTTAATTAATCCTATTCGACATCGGCAGAAAAGCAGAAAGTCGAATACAAAACTTGTGACCCTGCTATTTTTGTATGGTAATTTCGGGAGGAGTGAGAAACGTTTAAATTTGCGCCAAGTCTTATTCAGACACAACCGTAACATCAGGTCGTTTGTTAATCTGTTAGAAAATTTCAGTAAAATACCATGATTATTTTCTGTTGCAGAACCAACAAAATACCTCATACTCTTTTTTTCCCATACAACTTGACAGTTATCCTGCCTTCACCTTCCGGCTATCCTGGCAGTATTAGGAAGGCTACTGAGGTTCTAATTACAGTAATCACAGTAATTACCTGGATGAAATTTAATCATTTGACCCAAAATCACACGTTAGCTGTTCTTTACAAAAAAAAAAAATCATCAATTTGAACAAGAACAAAGATAGTGTTAGGGTCAAGTCTCCCTAGCTAGCTCGGGTCAAAGCTCCCTAGTTCGTTTCCTTTGTTTACCCTAATATTTTACAACTTCATTAAAATTAAATATAACTACTGCACATCATTACATAGCTGAAAAAGTGACTAACACAGATAAATTTAAAAAAAAAAAATCTCAAAATTTAAAGCAAAAAAATTAACAAATTCCAAAATTTACTTTTAAGGGAAAGTATCATTTCACATTGAATTTCTTGAAAACCACCAATAATTCTGAAATTGCTTTGCCCTACAAATGACTCATGGATCGGTCAACCAAAAAAAGACTAAAATTTCCCTAAATAAAATTTTTGTGGAGAAAATCGCAGCGGGTCGAGTGTCCTCCGTTCGCCCCACACGGCACGAACATCGATTTCATAAAGTTCAAAAAAAAAAAGTTAAAATGTTGCTCCGGTTCCGAACAACGGGCGGCACGAAAAATAAAAGCGGCTTTCGGACAGAAATGCCGGTCTCGTTTCGGTCGACGACGCCGGTGAAAACACATGAAATGCCTCGGTGGCGACCTCTCTCGCTCCTCGACACTCCCCGGACGAGAGGCATTTCTCCCGAGCGGGGCCCCCCGAACCCTTCCTCGGGGGCACGCGCACTTCGCGGTCCCGAGGGGCTGGGTCGGACGGGAAACCGACCCGCGTCGGGGGAGGAGGGAGAGTGGGACGTGACACGAGGTCTCGTGCGACGTTCCTATCTTTCAAAAATCGTGTCATTAAGATAAAATCCTGTTATTTATCTCAGATGTTCTTTGAACTTTAGTTTGCTCACAAAAAACTTTTTTAATTTTGAATTTACCTCTTCCCAGGACATTTTGCTAGGCCTTTAAGATTTTTTGAGAAAAAACATACATTGTCGTAAGAGTATATATTATTTATTCATGATTTTAATAGTTATTTAATACGTGCACAACATTTTCATACCAGAAAATTGAATAGAGAATATCACCTAAACATTTTGACCGCACCTTCACTGTTAGTATATTGCGCCACATTTCAAAAAACAATTCCATCTTCATCGTCCCTAAAACATTCAAAGAGCATGTTTGGCGAACATTTGAAATAATTCCGACTTCATCTAAAATATTTTGCATATCTCGCGCATCGGATAAATAAATCCACTTCCGTGGACCCGTCCGTGCGTCTTCCTGCCGAAAATTAACACAGAGGGGGAGGCGAGGTCTCGGAGACCACCATTTAACCTTCAAAACCGGTTGGTACATACGCTGTGCCGCCAGTTTTTTTTCCTTCGATGACAAGGTCGAAATCTCCTCCGGAGCCGGGGATCTTTCCGAGACTTCGCGCCCTCTCGCCGGGAGATTACGGCTGCGTATTCGAATTGTGAAGTCGTAAAACCAGAGTGCTCGCCGTCGCACCTTCCCGTTTTCAGAGGAAAATGGACCCCCGGCTCAATACTGTTTGTCTCGAAAGGAAAACTTGTATACAAATAGCCTGGATCCAAAGGGTTAAGAATGTGATGGAATTTCAACGAGGTGCACATGGCAAAAGATGTGGATGAGACAGGGTGCTGGTCCATGTCTCAAAACAAAAGGCTATTGAGAAAAGCAACTCATTTGGACGAAGGGATGAATATTTGAGCGGTCTGTGAGACTGCACCTCTCCTATTACGGGTTAACAATGTTTTCCTGATTTTAAACTGTGCGAAAATTGAATAGCATAAAACTCAATTGGAAATCCTTCCATGGATCTTGCTTTTTGAATTTAAGTAAAACATTTCAGGGAAAAAAGAATTGAAAAGCAATTACTTTTGTAGGCTAAGTTCGATTCGCTAGTTTTGGAAGAAGGCATTTCTGATACTTTAGGATTAATGGACAAATTTTTCAAGGCAGAATTTATAAATTTGCTCATTCTTCTCATGCATGTTTCGAAATTTTCTCACAGTTGCGATTAATATACCAGAGTTTGACCCGTACGTCAAATATACGAAGACGATTTTAACTTTCATCATAACCAGCTTTCAATAAAACCAGCAGTTCAACAAAACCAGCTTTTCGAAATTTTAAAGATATTTTAGAAAGTTTTCCTTTCTTTGGACACTCTTTCCTAATTTATGCTCATGTTTGCAAATAATACTTTAAAAATTCGTTCCTATCATCGTAATCGTAACCTAGGACTACATGTGTTTATATTTTTTTTTCGTTCCATGTTAGTGTGTAAAGAGCTTTTTTTTACTTTTAATCTCAATTTTATCTTTCCAATTCGACAATGAAGTTATTTTTGAAGTAATTATGGCTTCCGACGACAACAGATTAGTTGAAAAAGTTGCTTTTTGTTCCGTTCTGTGCGCCGGATTCGCGTATTGCGGCTACAATGTGGTGTCAAAAATGTGCCTTAAGAGAACCAAAAAGAAAGAAAATAATTGCTCTCAGACTCTATGTCAAGGTTAGAACTTCATGATCTTCATCTATTGCTTTTGATTTATAATATTTGTTCTCAATTATAATGGTGCAAGACCCAGGATTTAACTGAAGGGGTAGGAGGCTAATTTTTGACATCCTTTCATCCCCTAACCGCTTTCATGTCCAGAGGCTATTGGATTAAAATTTCAAAACCGAGGGAATAATAAAATTTAATGGATACTCACCTTCCAATTGGAATAATATTGTAAAGCATTTTTAGTTTCTGGAAAACAGCGTGATTAAAAATCGAAAAAAGGAGGGTGAAGATCTCCGGAAATAAATAATTATGAAATTTTATTTGAAAAAACTTTTGACGATGCCTATTTGAGACATCCAGTGCCTCTTTGATTCGAGCTTTCTTGGTTCTGTTAAATTGTACTTGAATTTTTTACTTATTCAGGGTTCGTACTTCCTTAAGAAACCCTTAATTTTATCAAGCAAAATTAAGGTGCCTAAAAAACCCTTAACAAGTCCTCCCCATTTTACATGTTACATTTTACCCGCGATTCTGGTAAAATCACTTCGTTTGTTTGACATTCCAATCCTTTAACATGTTGTCAGTGTTTTAATTTTTTTGATGGTTGGAAGTTATTTTGACATATTGCCAATTGTCTTAAATGAACTTATTGCATCTTTTTTTAAATTTTATAATTAATAGGTAAATTCATTTAAAAAAAAAAACTGATCTATAGTCGACGAAAAATTGCTTCCTGTGTTGAAATTTCAGTCCTTTTTCATCTTGAAAGTATTTTAATATTTTTGACAGCTGGAAGTTATTTTGACATGGCTAGTGAAGCCTACTTTTACTTCATTTATTTTTATTATTCATGTTTTTTTTTTCCTTCCCAGCATGCTGATATTCAGAACGTACTTCACCGAAAATTGTGTAACTGAAACGAATTTATTCAATTGAAAATCTAAGGAAAAGTTAAAATGGTAATTGAAATGAAAGAAAACTACTGAAAGTGGCAGTGATACAATTACAATACCTTATTTAATGTCTAATTTTAACTAAAGAATCGGTTATTGCCTCAGTACAGTTTCGTAGGGGAAATTGTAAGATTTTCTAAGAAGGCATGTTGGCAGGTATGGGAGTGTTATCCAAGGTTTCTTTTTGCCCGTTATACCCATGCGGTACAACTCCACTTTGTTATACATCTCAGCAGGGTTGGCAAGTTTTTGACAGTCGGAGGTTTTTTCCGGTTTTAACCGTGGTTTTTACCGTCATGTCAAAAACCACTTTTTGACATGGTTTTTGACATAAGTGTCAAAAACCTAAATTTCTGTCCAAAACATGTTTAAATTTGATATTGATAATCAAAATACATTTTAAATGAATTTGACAATTTCTGATTTCAGACACTGAAGTGAACTTTTGGAGTTTTAGGTTATTAAAATAAAGTGTAATAAGCAATCCTAATCATAATTGAAGGTCTCGGGAGTAAATAATGGTAACTAGCATTTTAAAAAATCAAACATATGGCTTTTGAATATGGCTTTATTGCTTCGAGGAATTACTGTAACAGATTTTTTTATTTTAAAAATGAAGTGGGTACATTAATTAAGTGCTGTGTGTCTTGGGAAAACTTAAAAAATTTTTACAAGTGATTTTTTAAAAATTTTAATTTGAAATAATAAATTTTAACTAATAAATAAATAAATAAAATAGTTTGATCAAAAGTATTTAGCAGATTTGTACACTGAGTACTAATTAATTTCGTTTTGCTTTTACTCAAAATAAAAAAAAATCACTTTGATGTAAAGATTTTTAGATTGATAAAATAGCTAATTAATAGTTATTAAAACATTTAAACAAAACTACTTTAAAAACTGGATTTAACTTTTAATACTTTTAACTTTTTTCATGGCATAACAAGTTAATTTAAAAGAATGAGAATTAATTTACATTAAATTTATTAATTTCATTTTTATTAAACTTGACTGATGAGATAACTAATTCATAGTTTTTTAAACATTTAAACAAAACTTCTTTAAAAACTGGATATAAGTTTTAATATTTGTAACTTTTTTCACAGCATAACAAGTTAATTTAAAAGAATGTGAATTAATTTTCATTAAATTTATTAATTTAATATTTATTAAACTTGATTGATAAGATAACTAATTGATCGTTATTAAAACATTTAAACAAAACTACTCTAAAATTTGGATTTAAGTTTTAATATTTAACTTTTTTTTCACTCCATAACAAGTTAATTTAAAAGAATGTGAATTAATTTTCATTAAATTTATTAATTTAATTTTTATTAAACTTGATTGATAAGATAACTAATTGATAGGAAAAAAAACATTTAAACAAAACTACTTTAAAAGCTGGATTTGAGTTTTAATATTTAACTTTTTTCACGGCAAAACAAGTTAGTTAAAAGAATGAGAAATAATTTTCATTAAATTTATTAATTTAATATTTATTAAACTTGATTGATAAGATGCATGAATTTTATTTAATATTTTTCAGGATGAGAAACCTTATGTGTTTATAAAAAATCTCAATAACCACTGTATTTGAGTTTTAGACAGGTTTTTGACGTTTTCGACAGGTTTTCGACGTTTTTGACAGGTTTTCGACGGGTTTTCGACAGGTTTTCGACGTGTCATGTCAAAAACTGGTTTTTGACGTCAAAAACCCAACCCTGCATCTCAGTAACTTCAGCAGACGCCCAACAACTGAACTCTACTGATTTCTCTGTTTATGCCTTGGAGGTTATGCCTAATATTTAGAAAAGTGCTAATTTGAGTCCCAAGTGAATTTTCACTAGTATTTCAATTACTTTTAAAAAAAGAATATTCCCGCAAAAGAAGCTGAGGTTTTGCTTTCATTTCATCTAATAATGTCTGGAAAAAAAATTTTTTTCTTCAAAAACTTGTTTTTATATTTCAGAAATCAGATCAGTAACGTGTCCCCACAAGTAAAGCTTAGCATGCAAGCAGGTCATGCTCACTTTCTAACTTCCTAACAAAACGCACTTGCACAAAAAAGATTCTATTTTTACCCCTTTGTTAATATTTTACTTCATTTTTGTTTTAATCGATTTCTGATTTTCTAGGGAATGCGAAATAAGCGTGTCCCTAGTTCCGCCATCAGAGCGGTAACAATAACTTCCGATCTATGTTTAGGCTCCCAAAATCATTTCCTGATACTACGTGATACTGAGTACCTGGTGGGATGTTTTATCGCATTGTAGTTAAAAATTTTCATTTCTGCATCTAAAATTATAGGCAAATTTTTTTAAAGTGATTTTATAAAATGTGTGTCATTTGAGTCATCAGATCGGTAACACACGCTAAAATGCGCAGTTTTTATTATTTTAAAAGTTATTTTATTTATAAGTACATTGCTTGATTGCAAGTGAAAAAACCATGTGTTTGATTTTGGTTCAGCGCGAGTAAAATGACTCGTCTG
Source organism: Uloborus plumipes (assembly GCA_038373865.1). Taxonomy (NCBI): domain Eukaryota; kingdom Metazoa; phylum Arthropoda; class Arachnida; order Araneae; family Uloboridae; genus Uloborus; species Uloborus plumipes. The sequence goes on along the minus strand of JAXGGA010007722.1, from coordinate 42,409 downwards.
TCAGATAGGTGACGGTGAAAAATAACGAATGTGTTACCGAACTGAATCTCACGTTTCTTGAAAAGCAAAAAGAAAGCAGGGTTCCCACGGTCCTTAAAAGTCCTTAGAAACTCCTTATTTTTCATTTTGAAATATGAGGGCCCTTAAAAGTACTTATTTTTGATTCAAGGTCCTTAAAATTATTTTGAAGTCCTTAATTTTCACTACTGCTAGTAATTTAATGCTTTGAAATTGCTATTAAGAATCAAAAAAATATTCTTTCAACTTTTCCTCTTTACTGCATTGGGATCCTGTGCTGAAATCTAATCATTCTTAGTGAAAACAAAGAAAACAAGTGTATATTTGTGTGTGTGTGTGTAGAAAATATCCACTCACTATTTTTAGTTTGAAAAAATATATGTACATTTATGAACTAATAGATGCTTTAATAAGAAAAACACTTTTAGCTCCACAAATTTTTTGTCCTCTTGTATTTTTCAGTCTGTAATCCATATCACAATGTTTTGTTTAAAAACAGTGGTGCTCAAACTAAGTCTAAAGAAGTATAGTCATTTGAAAGTTTGACAAATCCTTTTGTACTAGTTCCTTCAGAACAAAATGTTTTTAGAAGTAAATACTGAATTTTAAACCTTTAGTATTTTTGATCTCTAATCATATTAAAAGTTTTTCTAGATAGCATCGTAAAACATGAAAAAATAAAAAAAATTACGAACTAAGAACTTATTTTCACTACTTAATTCTTATTTTATTAGTACAATTTTTGCAACTTTTTCTTATAAACCAGTTTCTCAATATTAGGATAATGACATAAGCAAGCTACATGAGTCAGCTTTGCAAGCTGTAGACTAGACACCACTTTAAAACCACGTTTTTCAACCCATGCTCCAGGCATACATTTTTCCTCATTTGAACGCATTATCCATCATGCCAATCAATGCAATCAAATAAAAATATTTTGTAATTGAAGACTTGCACATTTGTTATTTAGTTGCTTCCACTTGAAAATTTTAATCCATTTGCATCATTCAAGTAAAATTTATGGTTGACTTTCACTATTGGTTATCTTAAATGTATTGAGATTTTTAGGAATAACGTAACAGTAGCTCAGTTTGTTATATTTTGTCATAATTTGAATTCTCAGTTCATATTTGCAAAGCATTTCTCAGATACTTGAAATTTTCTTTTCACAAAGCACTGTTTTAGACAATTCTTGATTCCCGCCCCTCCCCCTGCAAACATTGCATCCAATGAGGAATGGAAAATCATGGATTTCAAACTCCAATTGTATCAGATACATTGCATTTTGTAAATTGGAAACTTTGGCACATCTGTCCTGAATTTTAGCCATTGTATACGTAAAAAACCGAAAAAGCGACGTTTAAAAACACAAATAGATGAAGTTAAAATTGGCAAACATGTTTCAAAAGCATAAAGCTTCCTTCTTCAGTGCCAAGCAAGAAATGGAAAGAAACAAAGTGCCGGGAGAGTTTAAATAGCAAAGGAGCAAAAGCTAGGCCAATCAGGTGTCAGCGTGTGCCGAGTCCTGATTTGGCGTTGCGTTGTCAGAAAATTTAAAAGCATGAAGTAAAATTGGCGAGATGTGTGGAACTGCAAAAGATTCGTTACAAATATTACTTCATCTATTTGTGTTTTTAAACGTCGCTTTTTCGGTTTTTTACTCATTTTAACACAAAGTGAACTGCTTTTAATTGTATCTGTAGTTTAGGAAAGTGATTAATTCACTTTTACAAAATTTAGTTTTTATCTTAATTTTACCGAAATCTGAGCTATACTTAAGTAAATAGAAGTAGAATCAAAATTTTAGCATTTTTGTTTCATTGAGAAGATAGTAAATTGACCCTTTTCTTCCTCGCGTTAACTTAAATGTATTTGTATAATACATATTTTATACTTTTTTCTGAAAAATGCAGCCTCAAAGATTTTAGTTCATCTTGTACTCAAAGCTAGTACTTTAATGTCCAGTGTTTGATGTAAAATTGCCGCTTGTCTTGGAATTGTCATGGAGAAGAAAAGAGTGGAGATCACAATTTTTTTTATTTTGAAAATTTTTCTTAGTCTTGGTTTTAAAATGTAATGATAAATGCTTCAAAAAAAATTGGGGGGGGGGGGGAGTCCATTTTTTGTGTAACCCGTAAAATTCATGCATATTTGGTGACTAAGAAATACTTTAAAAGGTCCTTAATTTTTTGGAAAAATGTCCTTAGAAAGTCCTTATTTTCCGTTTTGAAAAAGAAGTGGGAACCCTGGAAAGGGTTTTAGCCTTATATATTGAATCTTTTTGTTCTTAAAAAATGAAAAACAACTAGTTTTAGTACAATTGCTTCTTTTGTGGTTTGTATGACCTGACAATAGAAGTTAGCAAAATAAGAAAAATTGACACTGCAGAAATTAAGTTAATTAATTATTATTTTATTTATCTTGTTTGGTGTTTCAATTTGTCATAACTTCGCTAAATAACTAGATACTAACTGGCATGCTAAATTTGAGTCTCTGTTCAAGAAATTAAAATTCCTGCAACTAATTAAAAAAAAGCAAGCAGAAGAATTGTATGTTGGAAAAGTTGAACTTGTGTGGTGTTTTAAAACAAAACAAATGTTTTATTTGCTTGGATTTGGTAATCTCATAATTTATTTTATCTAAAAACCTCATCGCTCGTTTTTGTTTCCAAGAAATGCTTTTTTGTAATAAAATTTGATTTTATAGCTGGTATATATATTTTAATATAACTATCTTAATTTTGTGTTAAAAATACAAGCAGGGGCGGCCCTAGCAGTTTTGCCGCCCCGGGCAAAAAGGCAAAATGCCGCCCCTCTTAAAGTTTGAAAAGAAATAAATTGCTTATGAATACAACTCAATAAATAGGTGCTGTGAATTAAAACAAGTGTGACAAAATAAAATCCTATATTCAGGGTCAGATTTAAACCGAATATCGCCCTAAGCTATTTTAGATATAGGGCCCCTTTTGTAGTCCCTAAAACTTTGTTGTAGACAAAACAGGCTATTTTTGTCCTTTATTTTCGCTGTTTCAAAAGCACTTGCCCCCCCCCCTTTTTTTTGCACTTCATACTGTCTTTATTTATTTTTACTTCATTCATTTCTATTGATCTTGGAGACGGATGAGTATGAGGAGAATGATGCAGTGACTATTTTTTATAAAGTATAGAATAGTTGGAAATTCAGGGGTAGGGAGTTTCTCTCTCGGGAAAAATTTGGAAAATAAATCTAAAATTCTGCATTTTGAGGTTTTATAAAGGGTAACTAAGACAACAAAAATAACAGGAGAAAAATAGTCAAACAATACCTTTTAAAAGTTATATATTCTTTTGCAAATTAAAATCAATTAAAATAAAAATTGCTTGTGCTTGTGGTTCTATACATCGGTGACAAACAAGGAAAAAGAGCTTGGGAGGAAAAAAGAAAACCGACATTGGCTTTCGATATAAAGTTAGTGTTGGACCGTCGCTCCAATCTACCGACTAACATAACACTGAATTAAATGTAAAATGATCAATAGAAATAAAATGCATTGAATGATTTAAAGGAAATGGTGTGAATATTAAAAAACAGAAGAGTAACATCTCGGCCATAAGGGCAATTGATTCTTAATGCATTTGATAAAAAATAAAGTTGCAGCACTTTTCAAAGAGTTTCAAAGATTTATTTAATTGTTTTCAAGAAATCTAGAACAATTATATTTAAGGCACTTTATTTGCACTTTGTAGCCTCTGGCATTTTAATACTGAATTGCTTAGTTTCACAGATTGCACTAACTTTGTAAGAAATATCTGTTTTAAGTTAAAAAGTATATACTAAAGATTTCTCTCAACATTGTTTTTTTCCATGGGTTTTTGTAAGTATTAAAAATATATAATGCGTCCTAAATTTTTATATACAATCAATTATCTAAATTTTGTAAAATTATCATTTAAAAAACACTTGTAGCTGATGCACACTTACATGATAACTTGATGAGAGATTACAGTGGCGTTTTTATTTCGGAGGGGGCCCATATAATCAAGCTTAGCGTATTTACATGACTTGTTTCTCTCTATATATTTTACAAAACTGGTATCAGGGGCACCCCGGTGGGAGGACACTATGACCCCCAAAAAAAATTTCATATTGGGCAAATTTCTACTGATGTTTCGGAAAATTTGAAGACAGTGAGTCAATTTTGTAATATTACAATCATGCATAATTTTATATATTTTTTTCAATGATGCCTAATATCTCTTCTTAGCATATGTAAGTATCTATGCATGCACACATTTTATTATTTTTTTTCTTTTCGTTCGGTAAAATTCGGCCCTTCCTTTGATGAGTTGAGATTTTTTTCTCTCCCAAAAAAAAAACTACATTTTACGTACCCCAGCTTCTTTCAACAATTTAAAAATCTTGAATTTTTTAAAGTTATCTGCTGTAGGTAGTTTGTTTTTTAAAATGCCTCCATTGACAATTATAGTTTCTAAGGATTTGTTTATGTTATCAATATATATTCGTTTATTTTAATACTCTATGTTGAAATAGCCGAAAATGTTGTTTTGAATGGATACATTAAAATAACAAGCTTAAACATCGTTATATTCATACCTTTCAGGATTCCGAAGTGCAAAAAAAATGATATTTGTTAAAAAAGAATTTGTACGTTTCCTTACAGAAAATTTATTTTATATGTTCGAGCCAAAATGCCGCCCCTAAAATTTGCCGCCCCGGACAGGGGTCCGGAATGTCCGCCGCTAGGGCCGCCCCTGAATACAAGGAAATGATATCATTTTTAGAGATGTTAACAAAGACTGAAAGCATAAACTCAGATATGTGTGGCTCATATTAACATCAGATCTGTAACACTCATCAGATCTGTAACGGCTTAAAAGTGAGTAACCTAAGGAGGGGGTAAATAACTTCTTTGACCTCCCCCTTTTATTTTCTTGCTTTTAGACCCAATTTAGACTTAGAATCCAATATTAATTTTTTTCTGCAAAAAAAAATTTAATCAGGAAAAATCCAACTTCAAATTGGCACTTTTCAAAATATTGGCTCCCAGGTGATCGAGGAAGAGACGCACGTGTGTTGTGGAGTTTTTTTGCGTTTTTAAAATAGCAAGAAGTAGAGTAATAAGTGCGTTAGAAATAGACATTGAAAACTTAAAAATGTCTGCTAATAATCTCTGTGATGAAGGGGGAAAAGAACAGATGTTCAGAAATTTATTAAAGCAAATGCAATTAGAAAAATTGTCCATGAGAAGGAGATTGAACTAAATAATATTGTTCAAAAAATTGAACACAAAATAAGTTAAAAAAGTTGAACCATTGTTGTATTATTTTTAAAGTGTAGCAAAATTGTGTTTCCAAAGTTATTTAAATATTTTCCTATGAGTCCTTAAAAAATTTTGGGAGTCCTTAAAAAGTCCTTAATTTTCATTTTTAAAAATAAGTATGAACCCTGTTATTAAACAAATTGTATTGATGTAACAAAATAAATACAATGTCAACCCATTTAAAAATGTCCATGCTGTTGCATCTGAATCAGTTCAAACCATGAGCATTCTTAAAAGTAGCATTAGTTTTTATCAAACTTTGTTTTTGGTTCAAAAAATATTCTGCTGATCTACTGAACCGATTTGGACGATTTTTTTTTAATCGAGAGGAGATGGTGTAACTTGGGTACCATGTACTCATATGACGATATTCAGGGGTGATTGTGTTCTGGTATTTTACCTGATTTTCGTGATCGATTCTGGTATTTTCATGTTCGAAAATACCGGAAATAAAATATTTTTAATTATGCTTTTATCTTCCCACCTCTGGATTTTTTTTTCTTTTTCGGATTTTCGATGATTATACCGATAATTATTAATAATATTCATCAAATAGAAATGTTAAGGTGAAAATTCTAATTGTCTTTGTACCTTACTAAATTATTTTATTTGCATCCGATATGAGAATCAAATTTTTCTCACTTTTGATGCTTATTATCCTTAGCTAAGAGACAAATAAATGAAATGCAACAAATGCAACTTTCATTACTTTATGAATTCTTTCGCCCAACAAACAGTAATTCTGTTGGACTTTTGCTTTCTCCTTAAAATATTTTTTTGAAGAAATTTGCTCATCACCAGCTCAAAAGTAACTTTACTATTCCTTTACAATTTAATTAAATGCATGTACAATATTTTGACTAAAAACTTTTTGGATATATGAAATGTGATAGTTTATGAAAGGAAATTGATATATTATGTATGTATAATTATAAAATTAGGTGTGCTTAAGTAATCTTTGCCTTTGTTTTAAAAAAACACTCCCCCCCCCCCCCACTTTTTCTTTAAAACTTTCAGGTATTTTTTATGAATTCACAATCACCAGGGTTGCAAAAAAGCCGGCTTTTTTTTAAAAAGGCCAGACCGGCCGGCTTTTATTAAAAAAGCCGGTCTTTTTTGGCCTTTTTTAAAATATTATACTTTACACTTATATTTTTGACTTCTATGCATTTTAATCAGGTAACCCATATCAATTAAAGTAATAAAACAATACTTTTGTGAAATGATAAAAGAAATATTCACACAAAAACTGCAAATCATTATAAAACATCAAATAATAATGTCATAGCATATCACTGCTGGATTACTTGGTTTGAATTTGAATAAAATGCAAAGAGCGAACTTCCCTTTATTTAAACTCTGCTGAAAAGAAAAATATTAGAATTGTCTGAAGACACATGTCAATTGGACCAAAAAGCCCATCTTGCACTATTTGTAAAATGATATGAAGGTATCATGACCAGCACTCTTTTAGTGAAAGCAAGGCATTATCTCCCTTCCTAGAAACTATGGCCCCTTAATAAAAGGGAAGGCAAACCCTGTGTCCTTAAGCAATAACAGAGGAGTCTCAGAATTCAGTAGAGGCTTGTGCGGAAAGAAAGTGTGAGATATCATTGGGAACAATCCTTCAAATTGAGTGACAGGAGCACCAATGTACAAAAGGATTAAAAGTTTCAAATCAAGATAAAAAGCAGGTGGCTGCACATTATTATACTAAAAGAAAGGATGCCTTTCTTCATTCTTTAGGAAGTGGAGAGCAGGTGAAAGAGCAATGGTCAGCTCAATGACAATTTGACAATCCAGTTGATTGAGGGAGTGGCACCTAAAAGAGATTGCGGGGAAACAAAGTGAGGAGGGCTTCTTCTGCATTTTATGCAATCTTTAGTGTCAGAAACCAACAGGATATCCACAATTTTATAACAAAAGGCTGGGGAAGCACTGCATAGGGGATTTATCTAACAAGCAATTTAATTGGTTACTGATCTAGTTCCAGTAACCAATAGAATTTCACCTCTTCAAAGAATGGGAATGAAGGTTGAAAAATGTTATCACAATTTTTTTTCTATTTTAGAATTATTTTCAGCTCTGAGTAGCTCAGTCAAAGTTTTTCGTGATCATTATTATTTAGCTTAAATTATAATGGCATCTGGATGTGGGAGAAAACAAGCTTCCGAGTGGAATGAGTTCACTGAATTTGGCACAAAAGTGAAGTGCAAACATTGTGAAAGTGTTGTTAGCAAAAGAGCAGTAAGAATAAAAGAACATTTAAAAAAGTGTAGAAAGAATACTTCCTCTAGGACTATTGATGAACCTGTTGATATTGTGGAGATTGAGGAGCCCCCTACTAAAGTGTCCAGAATGGAAGTCAACAATGACATTACAGAAGTTCCTTCTTCAAGCAAAGAGCAAAAGCAGAAATCCATATTTTCTTATGGTGTGGTGACAACAGCATCTCAAAAACAAAATTTGGATGAATCTGTTGCTAGATTTTTTTACGCAAACAACATAGCCTTCAATGCTTCAAGCAATGCAGAATTTTAAAAAATGGTTCAAGATTTAAGACCTCGTTATGTTCCTCCTAACAGACAACAACTTTCAGGAAAATTTTTGGATGAAGTTTGTGATGATGTCGAAGACTGCTTAAAGAAAGAACTTTCAGATGAATCAGCTTTAACTTTAATCCTTGATGGATGGTCAAATGTAAAAAAATGATCCAATTTTTGCTTGCAGTATTCACACTGGAACTAAATCTTATCTTTTAGAGGCTATTGACTGCGGTTCGGAGAAGAAAACAGCGGAATTTTGCGCTAATTTTGCAAAAAATAAATTAGATGAAATCGAGATAAAATACGATAAGAAAGTGTTCGCTGTTTGTGTGGATAATGAATATAAGATGACTGCAATGGGAAATCTAGTTAAAGAAACTCATCCCTCTCTTTTGATTTATGGATGCTCAGCACACATTCTAAATCTTTGTGTTAAAGAAATTATTCTAAACAGTGTAATTAAACATGTCGTGGAGGTGCAGAAATATTTTAGGAATAAGCATAATGCTCATGGATGGCTGAAAGAGAAAAATGGCTTGATGCCTCAGATTCCTAATGACACTAGATGGAATTCACAGGATGACTGTCTAAAAACTTTTAACATGAATTTCCACAAGTACAACGAAATACGATTGGAACACTTGAATGAATTTGATCAGCAGATTGGAAGTATACTGACAAATGTTGGCCTTACTGAAATTGTTTATCTACGTAAACAGTTAGAAGTTGTATCAAAAGCAATAGATAAGCTTCAAAGTGACAGTGCTACCTTATCAACAGCAGTGGAGACATGGATAAATGTTATTGAAGATTCCTCCTTAAAGAGTCACCAAGCAACAACGAAAAAGAGATTTGCTCAACACATAGAGCCATTCCATTTGTTAGCTCACATGACAGACCCAAAATATTTCGGCAAGCGATTGACAAATCAAGAGGAAAATGAAGCGGAAATGTGGCTTGTAGATAACTACCCTCATTTTTTACATGGCATACTTAAGTTAAAGATAAAAGATTCCGAAACATATGCACCATTACTTTTTTCTGAAGAAGTTATTGACCAATTTCCAGCAAAAAGTGGTGGAATCTTGTGAAAGTCAAAACTTCTAAAAGTGAAAGTGCATTACCCATTGATTTTTGTGATTTTTTCATCAAGTTGCATAGCTGTCCTCCAAGTTCCGCATCAATCGAGAGGATTTTTTCCACCTATGGCTTTGTTTGGAGCAAAGTGAGAAACCGTTTAGGAGCTGAAAAAGCCGAAAAACTAGTGAAAGTGTATCGTTATTTCAAGGCTGAACCAAATGATTGGTAGTTTACTGTATATAGCAACAGTTATACGTAATTTTTTGAATATGCAGTGTATCATTTCTTTAAAGTAATTTTTAATTTGTACTAAGCAAGATCACATGTCTCTAATAAATGAATTTGTTTCCTATTTTTGTAATGTATGTTTTATAAGAAGCAAATTTTTATCTTATTTTATCTAATTTAATATTACAGTATAACTTAATGATATTGTTCATATAAGCGCAATTTTTATTTCAATATGTTTATTAAAATATGCTTTGAAAAAAAAAGAGACAGATTTACAAAAAATTGGTCTTTTTAAAGTGTTTTAAATCAAAAAAACCAGTCAGGCTTTTTTTTTTTTTGGCCTCTTTATAATCAGATATCTCTGATTCAAGTACTTCCCTCTTCCCTTAAACAAGTGCTTTCAAAACTCTTGAGTTACTAAACTAGCATTTCCCGCTGCCATGTTGCCTAAAGTAAAAATTTTAAAAAGACTGTTGCATCGACCAGTTTGCTCTTTTTTTTTTTTTTGCACTATTATTTATGTATACAATAGTAAAAACATTACTTCTGAAATCTGTATCATTCCAGTAGAATTTAAATTCATTCACTAATATAGACCTGTTGGTTTCTATGTATACATAAAAAACTTTTTATTTTTTAAACAATTGTTTTTCAATTAAGAAGCAGATAAAAGTTTTTGTGACTTAAAAAAAAGCAGAAAAAAATATAAGAGTTCATTGTTATTTCAAGACTAAACCAGATAACTGCTAACAACAGCAGCAGAATCATGTGAGCTTTTGAATACTTTGACGAAAATTCATTTACGACCATTTACATTCCATTGAACAAGACTAATTACCTGTTATAGAACAATAGCTTTATTTTTCTATTTTTGTAACAACTATCTAATTTTTAGTTTTGTGTCATGGAATTTGTCAACAGAGCTGTAATTGTATTAATAATATAATTTTCATTGTAAGTAAATTAAAATAAAACACCACAAAAAAAAAAATCCTAAAAAAGCCAGAGTTTTTAATAAAAGCCGGCCTTTTTTAAGTGGTTTAAACCAAAAAAAGCCGGCCGGCTTTTTTTGGCCCGGCTAAAATGTATCAACCCTGACAATCACCCCTGGATATTTGTTGACTAGAAAAAAAGTTATGATCGAAAAACTAAAATTTCATGTTATTTAAAACAATATGTGCTATCGCAAATCCTTACGTCAATGAGCGACCCGATGGTCAAGCGGATAAACGCGTCAGGTTGAAGTTCCTGATGGAATGAGATCGAGTCCAGCTCTGCAAGGATATTTTTGAACAGCTGCATGTTTTTTTTTTTTTTTTTGAATGATTGTAATGTCCTTATGTAGGTACATCCCCCCATGAGGATCTACCCCATATTTTTTTTAGTACAAAATGACAGTTTAGGTCGGGTCAAAATTGGCGATGGGGTCCTTCGATGTTGTAGAATTTTCTTATGGACGTTTGCGCCATTTTTAATTGACATCAGGTTTGATAACGGGATTCTGAAGAAATTGAGAAAAATCTTCTCATTTTTGCTCAAATTTCAAGCGATTTGTCCGAAATGATTCAATACGAAATCCATCCGTGGACTGCAATTTCATGCTTTTTAGCACTCGTCAGCATGGAGTAGGAAAGTAACCTAGTTGAAGACAGAAATTGTCTTATAGAAGCAAAGAGAGCCAATTCAGGAGAAGCAAAGAGATTCAAAATGGCTACAGTAGGAAATAAAAATCATTGATTAGAAAAATTTGATTTAAAGTTATAAGTGAGAAATAAAATTCTGAACCAAAAACAATTATTCCTAAACCGTTTTCTACCTGTAAACTTAATTGTAAATTCTAAACGAAAAAGTTGTTTTTATGTTTGGATCGCAGCCAAAAAAAGGTCTCTGCTAAAAACATCAATTAGAATTTCAATTTGTTAACATATTCAAAATGGCAACAGAAATAAATAAAAATTATTGATTAGAATAAAAAGAATGACAAAAAATGTGGCTTTATTAATTATTATTGAGAAAAGAAATTCCAACAAAAAAACATCATTAGAACTTAAGAAGAGTACCACATTTTCAAAATGGTAACAGAAAAAAAATAAAAGTAATTAATTAGAATGAAAGTGAAATGACAAAAAAGTTAATTCATAATTTTATAAGTCAGAAAAAACGATCCAAAATAAAAACAATTGTTAGAACTTTGTTGTAACACTTATTCAAAATGGCAACAAAAAGAAATAAAATCTTTGAATTTTTAAAAGTTCAAAAAATTTATTAATGTTTTAATTAGTATCTTAACTAATTAAAGTCGTGGGTCATTCCAGCGAAAATGGTACAAATCATGTCTGAAATTCTTTAGTTAAGATTATCAATTTAAATGATTTCCACCAACTAATCATATTTTTTTAATTGAGTTTCCATTTATTTGTGTATAATGAAGTGTAAATAACTAGTACATGACTTATTTATGAAAGGGCACGGCGGCGGGAGGGGCGGGTCCCATACGACCGAGCCTGACCTCGACTCTCTTCCAGAAACGTCGTCGGCGTCTACCAAGGCCACCCAGACGGAAGGGGCCCCGAGGTTCGGGGCGGAGGAATGCGTCTCGCCCCGCTCCGTGCGGGAGCGGGTCAACGACCTCAACCTGACGGAGCGCCTGCGCAAGAAGAGCGTGCCGGTCTCGCCCGAGGTGCGGCCCCCGGGGTTCCACGGGAGCCCCCCCTGGAGCTCCCCGCTGGGCTGCGCCCGGTTCCTGAGCGTCTCGGCGGAGAACGTCAGCGCGCAGCCCCCCGCCGGCCCGCCCCCGTGCCGGAGCCAGGGCGCCCTGGACAGGCCCTGCGTCTCGGAGCGCCTGCTCCCCTTCCGGGACGAGTCGGTGACCCTCAAGACGCTGGCCAACCTGCAGCGGGCACCCCAGAAGATGACCGCCTTCGAGGTCAAGAACCTGGTGCGCCTGCTCTCCTCCGTCAACGAGGAGGTGGTGCTCAAGACGCTCTACACCGTCTCCAACTGCGCCGCCTTCACCACCAACCAGGTAGGTCCCCAGTCATGATGATGCCCCGTGCTATGCGGGGTGGTCTTCGTAGAGTGACCTCGAGAGACGTTTTGTTGAAAATCCTCCCGTAGTCTGTGTATGACGCTCGTAAAAATAGTCCAGGGTGGGGATTTGCCTGCTTTATACCACCCTGACCGAGAAGAACGCTCGCTGCAACAAAACTACCGGCCACGACCCTCCGGTCGGACCGAGGCTTCACTCGATGAACGTTTTATACGGGCCGTATCGTTACTCGAAACATCGATGGCGCCGATTTGGATTTGCCCGCCAGAGAGCGCTGAAGGATCACCACCCGAACGCTTGTTTACATTAGCTGACATATTATTTCAGCCGTAACAAGTGATGTTTATCCTACCTTTAAGGGTTAAAAAATATTGATATAGTTAACTGAAGTGGAGTACAGAGTAAATTGATACCGAAGGCCTGATTAGTACTAAATTTTAAGGGGAATAAATTTCCCTTGCAGGTAAAGATGGTCGCAACTCGTGATTTAATCATCTCTCATTGGCATTCCGCTACTTATGTCTTATTGAATGAAAGTAAACAAATACTATATGCATGTTTCAGGATCATGATTAAAATTTTTGGGATATTTAATGTGAGTATGTTTGGAGACGAGAAAAACACTACGCTTTCTCTCATTCAAAAAGAAAATAAAGTGTCTAAAGCTGAATTATTCCTCATTTGGCGATTTTTCTCTTGTGCCTGGCTAATGGAAATGCCACTGCACTTATTTTGCTAATTATTCTACTTTTAATTAATGTCGGCTGCCGAACAGCCTGGGTTGCATTCAAAGCATAATTTAGTATGATTGAAAGTTCAACATTATTAAAGCTTTAAGAAAAAATTTGAAGTGCATTTTTAAAATATATTAACTTTTGTTCAAACTTTAGAAATATTCAACCATATTCGGCCAAAATATTACCAAAAAGAAGAATGTATTTGTAAGAAGGTGTTAATAAATTTCTAAATTGACTTATCTTTACAAGAGCCCTTATTTGATTGACAAAATGGTCTTTTTTGAGTGATGAGAATTAAATTTCTTAACCTATCCCAATTGGCCAAGAAAGTACCTTCTGTATCCAGGGTTCCACTACGTTTACCAAATGTAGTGAATACTTATTTTTAAAATTTGGTGACCGTTTATGAAAATTGGAAAAAAAAAAAGAGATCCATCTCCTAAAAATGATAATCTATGTTTGTTCAGAAAAAACATCACTGTAATTGTTACACTGGTAAAGATAAAAAAAAATATTTGTGTAAAATGTTAAGGAGAGAAAATCTTAATGAATATTTTTCTCTTTTAAATTTTAATTTATTCGATTTTTCAAAAAAGTGAAAAGGTTGGGAAAGAAACATTTTCATCTCTTTCTGTTTCATGTTTGTTTTACTCTGCGAGAGAATGAACGGAACCTGTTTTCGGATCAGGAGCTGCTCTGCGAGTCCGAGTGCCCCGGGCAGCTGCGCAACCTGCTGCTGAGCCGGTCGGAGGCGGTCCGGGTGGCCGCGACCCAGGCCATCTCCAACGTATCCGTCGCGGCCAGGAGCTACCGATTCTTCCAGGTCAGTTTGAATGCTGTGTGGCTGTGTTTTTATTTGTTTGTTCCCGTGCTCTGAGATAATTAGCAGCAATTTCACTCGCACATTGAGAATTTCGTCTCTGCCGTCGCATTGCCGGAGCCCCCGCCGAAGATTTCGAGTAGATGGCCAAATTTCGAAAGTCTCCATCGAAGAATTTTAATTATTTTTTCCCCTAATACAATACCAGGGATGAAAATCTTCCGCGGATCCGCTCTTTTTATTTTTCCTTTCTTTCCGCAATTTAAAAGTTAATGTTGCATCATGTTTAGAAAAAATGTTTTAAAGCATAAAATAAGTTGATTTAAAGTAGTAGAGGTTGAAATTACTTCCAACTTCTAAAATAATCGAAACGTTTTTAGGATGCAGCAGGATTGAAACCTCAAGGATGAAATGCAATTATTGACGAACTATGTAATCTATTTTGGCATGCTGCCAAAAACATAAGTTTCTGTTGTGGGAAGTAGAAATTAAGAAAATTCAGCTAAAATATTTGAGATCTTTGTCAAAAAAAAATCTAAAAATAATTTTGATCTCTAAAATTTATCAAAATAACAAAAAGACCATGCAATATTAATTAGAAACCCCCCCCCCCACCCATTTTATTTATATTTCTGTATTGTTTTGTATGGCCTAAAAAGATAGAAATAGGAAATTAGCAAAATAAAGGTTTTGAAATTAAATAAAAAGCCTTCAATCTTCCGTTTTTACGTTAAATTTCATGGTACAAATTAAGAAATCTCTCATGACTAATTTTGCATAATATTGAAAAAAAAAATATATATATATATATATGTCCAAATGTTAAGCTACACAATTTTTCCTCTTTTTTGACTTTGAGCTGTTTTCATCCCTGCAATACATATGTACATATTTTCCTAGTGGAACATTCAGAGCATTTTTTCGTTTGCCGACGCATTAGCCGAATCATAATTTTGTTCGCCACCTTTCCGATTGCATCGCGTTTGGCGAATGCTTAGCGTCGGCCCCGCATTACTCTTTCGTGAACCTTTTTGAGCTTACAGTTCAAGTTTCACTTTCAAGTTGTTGAAATGGTATTGTCGATTGCATTTTGTTCCCCCCCCCCCCCTCTTATTCTTTTCGGTTCAAATCTGGCCCCGCAGATGTCTCGGAACTTATGCTGTCCATGTTGCCCAAACATAAAACGTATTCCTCCTTAAATGGGATAAGCATTCAATAAATTTATTTTCGGAAATGGACACTATTTGTTCAGAACCATCCCTTTTACTTGATGGATCGAGCTTATTCTGGTCACACACGTGCTTTCATCACCTCTGTGGGTGTCGAAGTGGCTTGTGGAGATCTTCGTGTGGGCGCTTGATGAATAGACCGTTTGTAATAATAAACTTTACACTTTACCAAGACACTGAAGAGCAGTCGCTCGCTCGGCAGAATGCGAGCAGAGAGAAGAGCTTCCTATTAACTTATGCTGACGTAAATACGAGGCCGAGGTAGTGTGGTCGGCAGAAGTGAAAGGAACAGATAGACATTTTTAACAAACAGTATAAATTTATTTTAACCAAAACATTGTAAACATTGAAAAATTTGATATGCCACAAAAAAATTTTAAAGTTTCAAAAAAAAAAAAAAACCCAATTTTAGTTAGAAAAATTCAAAAAGTCTTAGAACAGAATTTGGAGTCCTCACATTAGAATATTCACAATAATACCATCTCTGGAATGGAAGTCCACCGGTTACAGCTGGTGCACGGTCCACCTTTCAGGATATGGCGTCGCAGTCCACAGCTCAAATTCAATTCCTGCAGCTCGTCTGGTATACGGGCACGAAGAAGCATTCCATTCATCCGAGGGATAGGCACCGCCAGACACCAGGAAATTACCACTCTGAAGGAGCCAGTTGGTTTGGTCGCCGCATGACCAAAATGGGAAAACAATTTACAGCCATATGGGTTTCATCTTAGGAACTTGAAGATTTTTACAGCGGTGGAATGATGGAACTGTCCGCAGTGACTAGTAGGTGGGACTCTCAAAGTCCCCGAACATAAACTCGTTCGGCCAAATTCTTAAAAAACATTTAAAGTAAAATTACTAAGAATGCCTGCATGGTATAACATAAGTGGTTAAAGGCACCAGCCTTTTCAAAATTATAGCACCACTAAAAGAAAAGCATGCCCCACGTGCACGCAGAAACAACACAGCGCAAAGACAACAACAACACTAAGACATGACAAGACTGATTTGAACACACAGCTTGGAAAGTCTACCATTCTTATAGTTGCAGACGATGGAACGTAGTGGCGTGACGTCGAGACAGAATTTGAATAGAACTTTAGTAAAAATACAACTCAACTTTAAAAAAACACAGCTTAGGGAAATTTCTTAAATTGTTTACCCTCTTCGAGGAAGCAAGTTGTTCCTCAACACCAAAGCTCTGACGTCACACCATTACGGAAACAGGCAAGTTCTGTCACTAGTGATTGGATTGTTTGCCGGCGTGCTAGGATGAAAATAAAAAATGGGTTTTCTTTCCCCGGGAGGTGCAGGCAAAGAAAGTAGGTGCAGTTAACATTTTATTTTTTTTTTTAATTTGTTTAGGGACTTTCTCCAAGAAAAAATAAAGGGTCATGCTAACACTTCCTTCTTTCCCGGCAGAAGTTGACGCGCCCTCACGAGCCGGAGTGCCGTGATGATGAGATGCACCCATATCCGATATGTTTAGCAGAGTACTTGTGATACTTTGAAGAATGACAAAGTTTTTAAAAAACAAAAACTTTATTTCCCACTAACAGGAACGCTGAGCACAAACGAAATTTTTAAAGCGATGACCAACATTTAAACTTAAAAGAAAAACATTTTAATTTGAATTATCATCCGGGGGGGGGGGGGAAATATCACCTGTATAACTTCTAAACTTTTCCCAATACCGTACTAAAACGAGCACTGCTCCAAAAAAATAAGAGTTTACCCCTCCTCTGCTGGGAAACAGACTCGACTCGAAAAGACGCACGCAATGTGGCCGATCGAAAAATGCATACCGAGTTCGAAAGCCGAATCTTCAATTTATCCGCTGTTACATTTGCATATATATTTTTTTTATTTCCAATGGCAGGCTACAAAAGGAAGAACTCAAGATAGAAATACAGACACATAGCAAAATGAAAAAAACAGAGAAAGACACAAATGCTTGTTTTTAGCCCATCAGGGCCCTGGCCTCCCAGTATCGTCTGTGGAGGGTTGTGGAGTTGAGTGCAGGGCAGTCAAGAAGATGAGCCGAGTCCACCTCCCTCTCCGTACGGCAGAGCATGCAAGTTGGACTGTCACGAAAGTTGAATCTGTAAAGGTGTTTCGCGAGACAATCGTGTCCCGTCGGGAGTCCGAAGAGGGCAACTGCTTTGAATCTAGGGAAGTCCGGGATGTCTGTGATGGATTTGAACCAGGTTTTGGATGAGTTGCTTTCATGGAAATTATTAGATAGGTTGTTCTGGAACAGGTCTCCGATTAGTAGTTTCACCGAATGGAAGGACATATCTTCGGGGGATGTCTGGATGGTAGTTCTGCCTTTTTTCGCGAGAAAATCCGCCTTCTCATTACCCGAAATGCCGCAGTGACCAGGGATCCACTGCAGGGCAATAACTTTGCCTTTTGAGGCTAGGTTCTCCAGGATGGAAATACATTTATTGATGGAAGCAGATTGTGGTGCGAGAGGGGAATTGATGGATAAAAGTGCTGCCTTGGAATCGGATAGGATTACTGCTTTGGCGAATTGTTCTGTTCTGCATTGCGGTTGAGATAGGGAGATACCTAAAGCCTCTACCTCTCCATCGTATGCAGAGGCATAGACTCCTGCACCAGCGTTGACTCGTTGTTCCACAGGGGAACCATCGTCGTAGACTCTCGACAATTCCGGTTCGGGATGACGCTCGTCGATGGCGGCGTAGCCGGCATCGGACTTCCGCAGAGTAGACGGGAGGTCCGTGACGACGTCGAGAGTGCGGCAGTCTGAAGGACTGCGAGGAGTGGGCAAATCCTCGCACCCAAAGTTTAGGCCATAGTAGTCCTTTAGGTTTAGTACTTCCTGCAGGTCTGAGTCTTTAGACAGCATTGCCTGGGGCTCTCCTTGTTCCAGAGAGTGAGGCATCCTGGAGTTCTCAGAATCCTTTCCCGAAGCACCAATGGCTTTTCTTGAATTGAGCACCGGTGATCAGGCGAAGGGCTTGGTTATATGAAATGTCGCCAAAGAACTCTGGACTTGATTTGATGCATATGTCAGGGGTTCACAGCAATAAGTAATTAATGGTAGGATGAACGTGTTGTATGTGGTGTTGAGAGTTGACCTAGAACATCCCACTTACTTCCCGCTAGTGGCTTTAAGCATATGAAAACATTTACATATGCACATGGAAACTCCAGAAATCACGTGACACACGGCAACCCCCCCCCCCCCACACGTGTCACCATCCATTGGTTCTGCTGTCACATGACGAGACAACACCTCTGACACGTCACCGCCTAGCCCCGCCCACCGCACCTGCTCGTGAATCCGAGCTCCTGGTCGAAATTGGGAGTTAGCCAAACGATGTGCAGTGCAAACTTAGCTTTAAATAAAACACAAGGTAAATTAAGGTTAGAAGTGAGATTAATTTTGAAAATTTTGTTTCCTCGAGTCAAATTTTTGGTTCATTTATTTAATTTTTAATGATGTTCATCTTGTGAACCTGTCAAAATGCCATTCTAAAATTATTTTCCTTTAATGAATTCTTATGCTTGCTGGTTTTATATTTTTGGTGCCTTCTTTTTATAAAATGCAATCTCTTTGCATCAGCCTCGAAAATCGAATATTTGTCGTTTTGGATGCTCCTTTAGTTTAGTTAGCATGCAAATGCATGCAATTTCTTTTTTTTTTTTTTTTCATCGAAATTGTGAATTTCCAATTCTTGAGCCAGATCCCTCGTGCCTTAAAAGTGTCAAAAGTTTATTTTATTTTTGATTCAGGGTCAATATCAAGAAAAGTGTTAATTTAAGTCACAAATGAATTTCCCAAGCACTTCCAAATAAAACCAAAAATGTTTCTATTTTCATACTGTAAACTTTGTCGCACATACAATCCATGATGAAATTTTTAGATTTTACTGAAATTTGTGACAGTAGAACTCTTTTTGTTGCTTCAGAGTCATGTCGGCAGAACGTCACACATTCAAATCGCAAATTGAAAAAAAGTCCTGTGGATTGTAAAACATCACAGCAGGAACATGTACTAAAAGAAATAACGTATTTTATGTTCGTCTATGAAGATTAACTCTTGTGTTTTGGATAAAATGAATTTATATTGATAAAAAAATGCAATTTCTGCTTGTCACAAGTTTCCATAACAAGACGAGAGAGCAAACTTCCGCAATGATAACATCAAGACAAAACATTTTTTAGTATTAAAAGTACGCTGGATGAAGCCCTAATATATAATGTTTCAGTTTCGATCGAAAGTTTTCATTTCAGTTGCATTAAATTACATGTAAGATTTGTTCGATCTCGACTTTTCCGTTTCTATCAAATGCAGTATCATGTCGGCAGCGGAAATTGGGACACAAAATGAAGTCATTTTTCAATCTATTTTTGCATAATGGAAAAGAAACCTACTACCATGGACATAAAAAGGCATTTTTATTTTCAAATTTTTAATTAGGGATGTTCAGCTATCATATTGCGCGAAATTTGTCATGTCAGCAGCTTCGAAGTAGAAGATATTTGTTAAGTAACTGATGCATGCGTTACCAATGATTTTTTCGCAATTCTTTCTTTGTATAATGTCTTTTTTGAGTTGAGTTTTAAAGTACAAACATAATGTCAAGTGCACCATTTTTTCTACCAATTTTTCCCATCATTGGAAGCAGTTTTTTTTTTCTTTAAGTGCTTCAAAACAATAATTTTTCCGCAAAATTTGAGTTTTTATTCAAAATTATTGCCATTTTTCACCCTCTTTTTTTAACATCAATATTCAGACCTTCGTTTGTAACTACTGCACCCAAAAGTATAATTTTGTTTAAAAATAGAAAACTTCCCTCCCCGCCAAACTCTGACTGTCTTGAATTAATTTCGTTTTTTAAGATTGTTTTAAGAATTTTATTTTATTTTGATTTTTTAACTATTAACCTACTTACCTGTTTGAAAATAAAATATGGTTGGATGTATGTTTTCGATAAAATTTGTTCACTTTGAGCAAACTTTCCGGATCTCGGGGACGCTCATCTTCGCAAAGCTCGTCAAGCTGGCGCTTTACCTTCCTCTGACGAGTTTTAGAAAATTCAGGGGAGATGGTCTGAAATTTTTCTGCTACACTATTTGCTTCCATTTTTTAAATTTCCTAATTCATGTCGATACTTTTCCAATTCTTCTAGACTGATTTTCCAGCGATTTAAGGCATTTAAAAGATTGATGGCTTTAGACTGAAGTGCTTTAAGAGGCTGCGTCGCCAGTTAGTAGGATCTTACAATGAAAAACCAATAACATAATAAAATTGTAGTTTTCAATCTTCTTTTTGAGTGAAACAGCTTAATTCCTTTCATCTGATTTGCAATTTAACAGAATTGTTTTCGTTGGCGCTTTTTGGACGTCAACAAACCGCACTTTTAAAGCCGGTTAACCGAGAGCTCTATTGGAACGCAAGGCTTTTTGTTTAAGATGTGTTGAAATGCTTAACGATTAACTTGAAATAGTATTATGGTCTTTAGTTGTGTCTCACTTTGGCTTTTAAGCAGAATTTAGAAAAATAAAGATATACTTTTCAAGTAAAATTACATACTCAGGTACAATGTAAAAAAATATTTCCGAGATCTCGGGCCGGACCTTTCGGGTCGGGGGCCCGAGGCATTTTGCCTGCCCCGTCACCTTATTGTTTCGCCACTGTTTGAAATACCCTATTAATTTTTTTTCTGAGTATCTTTAAAAATTGAAAATTTCCATGGTCAAATTGGCACTTTTCCTGATATTCACTCTTCAACTATATCAATATTTATAAATATGTTCGTTGACAGTTTAATCATATACACATTACCTTCACTGAGTACACTATTAGTTGAATGTGAGAAGTGTGTTTTTATATCAGAATCGATTCTGCTCCGGGATAGTATCTGCAGATGTCTCATTTTCGTGCCTCCGTGTCGTCCGCCGTACGATTTCCGTCCGAGACGGAGCACGGCGTCGGTGAGACGGCAGATCGAATGAGTGTCTCCCTCTCTCTCCCCGCAGCCCCACGTGCCCCTCCTGCTGGGCAACTCCCTGGGGGGCCGCGAGCTGCTGCGCAGCCTGTCGCTGACGGCCCTGGCCAACCTGGCCCTGGACCCGGCCTCCCACCCGGCCCTGCTGCGCCACGTGGCCCGTGTGCTGGAGATGGCGCGGGATGGCACCGGCGTTGTGCAGCTGCAGGCGCTGCGGCTGCTGGTCAACCTCTCCTGCAACGGGGACGTCATCCCGGCCCTGCTCGTCACGGAGGTGAGTCGCCCTCGTTCTTCGTCGACTACTTTTTTTTTCAAATCTCGTATCCGAAGCGTTCGGTCGCAAAACCGGAGCGAATCCTTCTTCGGACCCCCCGTCGTCTGGCGTTGCGGCGTCCGACCGAATATCGGACTCGAATATTATTCATCCGAGAAGACGATCACATCTCTTGTCAATCAAATGAGAAAACAAGCCCATTCTATTAGAAATAGGTAGAGAAAAGAGACATTGCCGTGTGCTATTTTTTCAAATTTAACGACCGTTCGGCCATGTGACAAGTTTTATAAAAGAGGAAATATCTTTTTTGCTCATGTGAGGCTGAAAAAGAGGCATCATTATAGCAAAACATTCTAAATTTGTCACCTGTAAGAATAATTATGATTTATTTATCGTAATAATGATATTATTAATCACATTATAATTTATTTCAATAAAAATTGCAGTGAGTGAAATAATATTTTTCATTTATCGTTTGCTTGTGAAGTTTGTTTGTGTTTATTATTGTTATTATAAAGAATTACGAACCAAGTTTTATGAATAATGTTTAGCATTTTTAGAATTAATTGATTTTTTTTTTTTTTTTAAGTACTCCAAGTTTTTAAGAGCATAATAGTTCCGTGCAATTTGCCCAAAAAACAACCAAAACATCCAGAGTAAAAGTTTCTTTCCAACTCCAAATTGTACTGCACTGTCCACATGTTGTTTGGTAAAAAGTTACTACCGTTTTCGAAAAAATTCAACCTCAGCTTCAGGAAATATCTCGGAAATTTCTGGGAAAAAATTCTATTTTCGTTTCAGATTTATTGGGAATTATTAAAAATAAATAAACAATGTAATAAAACTACTCTGAATCACTCATTTTCCTGCAGCATTTTCCTTCTCGGATCCAACGCACTGTAGTAAAAATAGAAAAACCTGTTACCTTTTAATAGATTCTCTTTGTTTAGTGGATTAATTATTTACATTTGAGTATTATGGGCTATTAACTTAAATGTTATTTAAGAGCAAGAATCTGAGAAACTGTCACGCCTAGCATTATGAGGTGATTCATGACCTCTCAGATTTTCTCCCAAAAATTACCAAATGTTTATTATCTTATTGAAAGACCAAATCCAGAATGTTTTGCTCTAAAGTTGAGTTGTTTAGTTTTTATGGATCCCTAAAGTTGAAGGTGCGGAATCAAAAATTAAGCGGATTTTCAAGACATGGAAATTGCTGTGAGCCAAAACTCTTACCAGGAACTGTTAAACTGCAATTTTCTTTTTGTATATGGAATATAGAAGGTTGAAACTTTACAAAATGAATGTTAAATTTGTGGTAAGTTGTTGCCGTAAGGTCAGTGAAGGCCCTCAAAACAGGGCATTTTTGACGTTTTTTAGCGTTTTTGAGGTCCAAAAACAGCTTGTACATTTCAGTTGGCACGGCAAAAATAGTGTCGTTTGAAAGACCAGTGTAAGCACTTTAAAATAATGTATAAATAACCGAGGAAAGTTCAACGTGCTTTTAGTTGCCTAAGGCCGAAATATGAAAAATGTCATATTTTACCGATATTCAAACGGTCATAACTTCCTCTGCCAACAACATATTGAAATATTGTTTTTGCCAATGTCATGCTCTATTCTTTGTCTTAACAGAACAGTTGAGTCCTTTGAGGCGAAATGTGAAAAAAATTTTTACAAAAAATGCATGGAAAAAAATAAATTTTTTGTAAAAAATTTTTTCACATTTCGCCTCAAAGGACTCAACTGTTCTGTTAAGGCAAAGAATAGAGTATGACATTGGCGAAAAAAATATTTCAATATGTTGTTGGCAGAGGAAGTTATGACCGTTTGAATATCCGTGAAATATGACAGTTTTCATGTTTCGGCCTTACGCAACTAAAAGCACGTTGAACTTTCCTCGGTTATTTATACATTATTTTAAAGTGCTTACACCGGTCTTTCAAACGACACTACTTTTGCCGTGCCAACTGAAATGTACAAGCTGTTTTTGGACCTCAAAAACGCTAAAAAACGTCAAAAATGCCCTGTTTTGAGGGCCTTCACTGACCTTACGGCAACAACTTACCACAAATTTAACATTCATTTTGTAAAGTTTCAACCTTCTATATTCCATATACAAAAAGAAAATTGGAGTTAAACAGTTCCTGGTAAGAGTTTTGGCTCACAGCAATTTCCATGTCTTGAAAATCCGCTTAATTTTTGATGCCGCACCTTCAACTTTAGGGATCCATAAAAACTAAACAACTCAACTTTAGAGCAAAACATTCTGGATTTGGTCTTTCAATAAGATAATAAACATTTGGTAATTTTTTGGAAAAAATCTGAGAGGTCATGAATCACAGGCGTGACACTCTCTCAGATTCTTGCTCTTAATTACAAAGAGATGTTTTAATTACGTTAAAAATTATTTTGAATATGAAAAATGTTAGAGTTTGCATTTGAATCCAATCAATAATTTACCTCGAGAGTCATTTAAAATGTGATTTCGAAATAAATTGTAAAAGCTCAATAAAAGATGACTCCTAGAGAACGAAGGATTGGAAATAAGAAAACGGTGTGTCGTCGATTGCATTCAATGGATGATAACATTTGCAAATGCTCATTCGCATCCAGCAGAAGTTAGTTTAGAATTATTGTGAAAAAGACGGAAAATAGCATCGGGGGAGCGATATCCGACGTATTCCGAACAGCCCGTCGGAGGTCTGGGATTGTCCCCGTCGGGGTAAAGGTAGCTGCCATGCCGGAGGAAAGGGGTGCGACTCTTCACCGGCCGGTGCGTGGACCGTCCGGAGTCGGATGGAGACTCGACGTGTCTCAGAGTCCTCTCTCTCGTTCCAGGTGCCCCCGGACCTGCTGGACATGCTGAGGGCCCCGGGGCTGGACCGGGAGCTGCTGCTGCGGCTGCTCACCTTCCTGGCGAACGTGGCGACGTACGCGGCCGACCGAGTGGACGCCGCCCGCCCCCCCACGCTCCTCTCTGCACTCTTCCGCTACGCGAGGGCGGCCGACCCCGAGGGCCTCTCCGCCCTCTGCGCCGGGCAGGACGAGGACCTGGGCCTGCAGGCCCGCAGGCTGAGGGCCGCGCTGCGGGCCGTCTCCTAGCGAGCCCGCCCCTCGACCTCTCGTGGGACGGATCTAGTCTGTTGCTTTTGGATTTTGTTTTGAAATGTCACCAAAGTGTTCGATGTGTCACAAAATGTGTTTTGAAACCACCAAAAATAGGACCCTGACAGCTCAGATAGATTCATTTTACAAACTAAAATAATATTTTTGTGTTGGTCGAACATATAAATTTTTTGACGATGCCTCCTCGTACACGTTCGGGGGAGGAGGCCCTCGTAAGGGGTGCACGTTCGCCGTTTCTCCGGGTTGTCGACTGCTCCGCATCGACTCCGCAATATTAGCAAAACTCCACAATGAGGTCGCTTGCTCCGCATTTTCGAGCGATGGTGCGGACGTTCCGAATCGTCCACCCCGATCTTTCCGTTCTTTCTCGGGTAGAAAGAAAAAGGGAACTTCGTTCCGAAGATCGGGAGGGAGAGAGGCTCGAGAAGGGACGTCCACCGAGTCGGGTCCGTGATGTTGGCCCAACTACAGTCTGACTGTATGAGACATAGCTTTTCCAAAACAATGTCTATCTTTTTTTAAATTCAGGGTGGTCCATACTTTAAGAACCCACCTTGATTGGTGCCAATGAATGACTTATGTAAGAGTTCCAATGAGTCTCATTTTTTGGGGGGATGCAAAGAAGAAAAAAGCGAAAGCTCTGTAGATTTTTGCTCAGAGACACAAATAATTTCTCGGGCCCGACTCTGTGAAAGGAATTTCATTCTCTGACAATGATAATGATTTGTGTAACCATAATTTTCTTAAGGTTCCACTAAAGTAGGAGACTTCATTTCAATTTCAACATCACGTTTAGTTTTTTTCACAAAATTTTGTAATCTTGCAATCCCCCTTCAAATGAAATTGTTATTGCAGTTTCAAATGCCTGTGTGTTTGAGGCTCTCTTTCACGCGACACTCGGTCTCCGATTCAGTCACGGCGCGAATGAGATTAAATCGAGAGGGAAAATTATTCGTCTCAGTCCTGGGAGCAGCGTCTGCATCTGGCATTTCTCACTCTGGGGAACTTTCCCACTTTCCTCTGATGTTGCGCATCTATTTCATTTCAGGTGCACATTTCTGCACAGTGGAATTTTCAGCCGCAATTTGTTGCGCTGGCATACAAGACATACAACTGGCATAAAGTGGAGAGATAGAAAGCGAGTCTGAAATGGGAGTTGAGTTATTTGGATCTTGTCAGTTTTTTGTCAAGTAATAGGTGGATTTGTTTCACTGCGTATTATTGGCGCCGGGAAACGACGAGCATTTGTGAGACTTTGCCCAGTTGATAAACATGTCACGCACCGATGCGAGGCCCAATGTTTTGTTTAGGTAAAAAAAAATGATTTATTGCTGTTAAAATAAGTTGACATGCTTCAACATTGTTTTATTTTTAGTTAGACTCGAGTTTTTTGACTCGGGAAAAAATTCTCTTTTTTTTTCTTCTCTTCTTCCTAGTCATCAAATGTATAAGTTTCTTAAACATGTTTACTTTGACCTCATTTTGCCCACCTATTTTTGAAAATTGAATTCTATAATTAATGTGCTTGTGAAAGAAAGAATGCAAATACAATCAAACGTGATATTTTCCAATATCTCGGTTCGGTCAAACGGTCGTCGAAAATCTGTCGTTACACAGCACGTAGCGTAGCTAATTATAGGAAAAACACGAAAATGGGCCATCACTCATCCCCCGATTCAAATCTCTATTTCCCCTTCATGGACACCACAGGGAATTGTGCCACTTTTATTCAAGTTTTTGAGTGTAAAAAATATTGCATTAAGCTTCTGTGAGTTGAAAATTCGTGTATGTGCGCTTTGTTTTTTATTTGATTATTTCGTTGCTTCTACATTCGTGTTTCAACATCTCGACCGTCGTCCCGGTCACGTCTGGAATGCGTCCGAAGGTCTCCGCGGGCCGCTCCCTCTCCGCACGTCGACGGTGCTCTCCTGTGTCGTGAAATAATCAAAAATCCTGTTTTTGATTATGTTGCACCGCACGGCTTCGACGTACGAGCTCGGTCACGGTCGGTTTCCGCCAAAAGTAGCATTGAATTTTTTTTCCAAATTCCAATATTATCCCAGTACTAGTGAGCGATTCGATCAGAACGTGTTTCTCGGACCACCCCGCAGACGCGTCTCCGCGCCCCACGGCGGGACGCCTCGGCATTCCCGACGGGTTCCTCCCGTCGTGTCCGGACGACGACGACTGCTCTCGAGTTCTTTTTTTCAGACTTAATGCAGTCTCGCGGATAGTTCGCATTCGGCCGCACGCGACGTCGAGCACGGACGCGTCGAGGCCGAGCCCGGACTTTTGCCGACGAGCGGCGTGCGGGAGTGGCCATGTCGTCGACCGCGCATCACGTGTTTGTTGGCACAAATAGTGATGTTTTAACCATTTTGCCTGAGAACATGACAGACCTGAAATAAGTAATATATCCATGGAAAGCTCTATCACCTTCACTATGGTTTTTGAATTTTTAATCTACTCCAATTAGAAAAGAAGCTGCATGCAAAAACTTTTGGGCTTTCTTTTTCATGTTTTAACTGCTCTGTATTTCGTACCATTTTTGAAATAGAAATCTAAAATTTGGCAGGGTTACTTATCTTGTCCCATGCGTCCCTCACACCCAGTTTTGTTGAAATCGGAAATGGTGAGGTAAAAAAACTTTTTTTTCGCGATTGATTTGACCACAAATTGCACAAAAGTGACTTAAAAAGATATTTTTTTTCCAGTAAAAGTGTGCGCGGTAAAAACCGCGACCGCTCTCGGCACGGGGAAAGATAAATTAAAGAGCTTAAAATTGTTGTTTTTTCAACGCACCTAGCTCTTGGACTGACGCATTTGTGTCTATTTTATTGATTACTCATTGATGATCGTGGCAGTCCTTCAACTTATCATTCCCTTCTGAGTGTTCAATGTATTATAGTAAAATTAGATCTCTCCGTAGCGAATTCGAGACAATGCCACGCCGGATCGAATTTCGGCAAACAGACCGAGAGTCGCGTATGTATCGGCAGTCGCTTCGAGAGTCATGCGAGTGATTCGTTTCTTGTTTGTTAAATGAGATGTAGGAAATGTTTATGGCAAAGAATGAATGGTTTACTGTTTATAAAAAGGTTTAATATCCTAAAGAAGTCTTTAAAATTCTGGGCCCTGCCCCGAGGAAGAGTGAATTGTGCTCCAAAATATCAAGGATAAATGCTATAAAAATATAGATATGTATGTAATTATATCATGTGTTGCTTTAGGTATGAGACGTTCCTACATTATACCATCTCTTTCGCAATTTATATTGTGGTCACAGTATGAGTGCAATGTGATCATTCAGGAAGTGTCTCCAGAGTGGGAGAAAGATGCCGAAACTCATCCCGAATGGACGGAGGCAAAGATGTGAAGTAGTTGGGGGGGGGGGGGCGCAATTTAGATTGGTCATATGCATACCCGACATGGTATATACACGTGTGGGATGGGCAGTTGGAGAGGAATGCTCTTACGCAAAATATTTAATTTGTTCTTCATTCAAATTTACTGTAAATTGGCTTAAAGTACCTTTTTTCAAATAAAAAATGTCCGATTTTTGAATTTAAAATTTCCAAATGATCTCAGATGCACAACAAAACTTCAGCCGTGTAAGTGTCGGAAAGAAGAATTGCAGTACGGGTGTCGAGGTGCCACCGACGTAGTATCGATTCCTAGGCCCCAAAACGAACCCAGGTGCCCTTTTTAACGAATATACATATCAAGACATGGTTTCTCAAAAAATGAATAAACACACTGCCGATAGCATATTTATAAAAGTATACAAAAGAGAATGGTTTCGAAAATGGCTTGCATTCAGAAATAATCATCCTGCCGACCGATATCGAGTCGGACGAGAAGAGCTTCGAAACTGTTTGGCACCTGGGGTTGGAAATCTGGGCATCAAATCAAAACTGGTGATAGGACGGTGTCTGCCCACCACTGGACAATCGAACAGCCATTGAAATGACAGAAGTCTTTTAATTGCATAAGCATAAATTTAATAGGAAGTTATACCTATATGTAACATGCGCAATTCATAATCTTGTTTCACGATCGACGAAGAGCGACGTCCTCTCGGCATTCCCTCGGTATATATCGTCGTTGCGAAACGTTTTCCCGGATCCCGTTCGAAAACAGGGAGAGAAAAAACCCCAGTACCGGGGGTGATCGTGTTCCGCTATTTTACCGGATTTCCATTATTGATTCTGGTATTTTCATGTTCAAAAACACCGGAAATAAAATGT
Organism: Uloborus plumipes; assembly: GCA_038373865.1. NCBI lineage: Eukaryota > Metazoa > Arthropoda > Arachnida > Araneae > Uloboridae > Uloborus > Uloborus plumipes. The sequence goes on along the minus strand of JAXGGA010007722.1, from coordinate 13,746 downwards.
TTTTAAATATGCTTTTATCTTCCCATCTCCACTATTTTTTTGCTCTTTTGTATTTTCGGTGATTATACCGATAATTATTAGTGTTATTCATCGAATAGAAATGTTGAGATGCTATTTTAATTTTTTTTTACTTTAATAAATTTTATTTGCATCTTTTTTTATTTTGATGCCTTCATTTTAAAAAATGCAATCGATTTGCATCCGATATGACAATCGAATTTTCTCATTTTTGATGCTTGTTACCCTTTAGGAGACAAATAAATGAAATATCTTTTTATTTATATTAAAAGATCATAAATGTAAAAATTTCGAGAGAAGTTCTGTGTCCTTTATGAAAATCATAATGTCAAAAATTTAAAATTTGGAGCTCTAATTCAATTTTATTTTTGCTTCAATTATGTGGATCGTAAAAATAATATGTTTATCGTAGAGCTTTCAATTGTAAATCTGAAGTAAGTTAATTTGAATTCTTTTTTATGCCATTTTCATACTTTAAATGCCTTAATTTTGAAAATTGCAGAATCAGATATTTCTCATTTTCGATGCTTGCTATTTTTTGTTGAAAGGCAAACAAATAACATTTTTTTTTGTTTTAATTAAATCATTAAAATAAAAGTTTTAAACGAAATTCCATTCTCTTTAAAAGTGTCAAATGTCAAAAACTTAAATGCTGAATATCTGGCTGAATTTTATTTTTGTTTCAACTATTTGAATTTTTTAACACATACATAACATCTTTTAATAGTATTTCACTTCAGTATTAATAAATATGATATCTTTGACTCAGGTCATATTGTATTGATTAGGAGATTTATAGGTACTGCATCTAGATAAATTCTGTTCCAAATTTTCAGCAACAAATGCCATTTTCATTATTTTATAAATATTTTTGCACAACAAACAGTCATTCTGTATAACTTTTACTTTCTCCTAAAAATAATGTATTGGAGATAATTTGCAAAACCAGATTAAAAGTAGCTTACTCCTTTACAATTTTCTTAAATGCATGCACAATATTTTGACTAAAAACTGTTTGAAACTTTTCAAACATGTAAAATGTGACCCCCCCCCCCCCCCCAGTAGCAGAAATCGCGAGACGTGAGACGTACTTCGCAGATTTTGCAGTGGTCTGCAGATAATTTTCAAAAGAAGGGGAAAAAAAAATCAAATACAGCTCAACGAAAAAATTGAGAGAAAATAAATGTCTTTGGTCAGCCAAACAGTGTTTCTGTTCATCGTCAAACAAACGAAATTATCCCTTGTTTTGTACTTTCATTATACATTTTACATTACCATCCTATTATAAGCAGCAGTGGAAAAGGCCCCTGCTGTATTCTTACACACTATTAATCTACTATCGACTACTCCTCGTTATAAAGACCTTTGTCTATGGGAGGGAGACGGTCGTTGTCGTTATATCAAACGTGGACTGTATTTGCAATTCAGTGAAGACAATTTGGTGTGGTATGTAAGTAATCAATAGAAGTTTCTAAATCGATTATTTAAATATTTATGGTCGGTTAAAAAGATTTACGACTCCAAGGGATCATGGATGCAAGACCTTCCGTCTCAGGACGGATTTCCGTCTTGACAAAATCGGCGAGACGGGCCATGGGACGGAAAAAAATCGATCTCATTCCTTCAATATTTACTTTCAAAGAAAACACAACTGAAGGGAATATAAAATCAGTTTTCTTAAAAGTACATTTTAATCATTATTCCAATCCAAAACTATTTGTATCGAAGCCTTTTCTCTTTCTGAATAAACGAACTGCAATGGCATAATTCTTTTGTCGGTGCTGATTCTCTTTGACCCCATCCATTCCCTTTTCTTAACTTCATCAAATATGACTTACAATTTCGTTTTTAGGATTTCATTTTCTGTGCCTCTTTGCCTAACGTCTTGAAAAATTGCCCCACCTTATCCTAATATCACTAAACATCATCTAAAAATAGGTTTTTTGAATTAAAGTCTTGAGAAATCTCCCCCCTCCCCTCTCGATTACTATACTTAAAACTATGGTCTTACTGCTAAAAGTAAAATTAGGCCCCCCCCCCCCTCAGTTTGACATGAATAATATATGTATTTTTGATTTATTTTCTTGGGTATGCATGGGGGGGGGGTGTCTCAAATATTTTCCGTCTTGGAAGCATGGCCTAACTTGCACCCATGCAAGGGATTTTGTAAAGGGACAACTTATCGGTAGCGAATGTGTTAAAAAGTCCTTAAATACTCCTCAATTTGAATTTAAAAAAAAAAGAGTAAACTAATAAAAATGCTGCAGATTATTTACAACTGCCCGAAGCGGTGTCGCAGACTGGCTAGAAAATTTCTGCTTCTGGGACCCCCCCCCCCACACACACACACATTTTCTCCTTAAAACTTTCAGGTATTTTTCATGAACTCACAATCACCCCTGCCCAGTACGCGGTAGTGAACGTTTCGAATAGACGGCATACTGCCGTGCCGAGCACGAGAGTCTGCACTTTTTGACAAAATGGAGTTATCGCCACCAGGTGCCTCTTTGTGACGCATTTTACCAGAATACAAAATGATATGATCGTTTAAGAACGGAAATATTTTTAAAAAAATTCTGAAAAGGTTTCATCTGAATCAAGTACATGGTGGCGGAAAACTTCGAGGAGTCATGTCTCCGTTCGAGCTTCACCACAGATACCACTTTCGTGCTCGGGACGGCGGCGCCGTCCCGGAAGGAAACGAGACGCTCCGTCTTGTCGTGTACCCCGTACTTTTTAAAAATATTTCCTGTTCTTAACTGACCATATAATTTTGTATTCTGGTAAAATACGTCACAAAGAGTCACCTGGTGGCGATGACTCTACTTTGTTAAAAAGTGCAGATTTACGACTCCCGTGCTCGGCACGGCAGTAACCGGTCTATTCGACCGGTACGCTGCCCCCCGGTCGGTCCGCCCGTCTCCGTCCCGTGCACGGACGAAATCGCTCGCTCGGAGCGGGGACGGGACGGACCGTTCGCCGTCGCGAGACGGGAGTAGATTCACTGGAGATAGGGAACATTGAGCATGAAAGGGCGATATCGGTGAAGCCGGGCCCTACGGTTTTTTTCGAAAAGCCGCGACCGGGGGCGGGGACCCGGAGCACGGGCGCATCGCATGTCTTTTGGGCCCGAAAAGGGGGGCAGAAACCGGATACTCTTGTCATTACGCCGTTCGACATCGTCCCCGATCGATCTCCTCCTTTCGAAGACCCGGAGTGTGCCGGAGGCCGCGGATGGGCCCGAAGAGAAAATAGCTTCGGGAGCTTGATTGTAAAAATGTACTGTTCAATCGAGTGGAAACGTCACCGAACTTGTGATGAATGTTTTTCACCCTGTCAAAGAAAAAAGGGTTCGTTTCATTGGCGAATAGTGTTTTGATAATGACGAGCCATTTACTTTCGACTCCCGCTGAAGAGAAATTCAAAAAAAATCTGTGTCGTAGTTGTTCTCGATTGCACCGTCGACCGATCGTGCTGTGTATTTGCAACTGAAATGAATGGCACGTGGATTTAACTAGTAGGGATGCGCCGATGAATCGGCCACTGTGCCGATTATTTATGATCGGCAAAATTGAGTCGATTATCGTAGAAATTTTTTTAAAAAATTACATTGTTTTAAGTACTTTCAACAAGAAACTGTCATAAAAAAATTTGTTTACAGTAAATAATTGTAATTCTCCACTCCCGCATGATAGAAATACAATGTTCTAACATTTTTCACATGTTAAAATTTTTCTCCCTTAGCACAGTGCTTTTAGACAACTTTATAATTTTCACACAGAATAAAAATCTTGGATTAAATTGCAACAAATAATAATAATTATAATAAAACATTGAAATATTGCTCCTTAATTAGCCTACTTACCACAGCATTCTCCCTGATATTATTTTAATTTCCATGTCTAGTTAATATAATGTAAGTTTATAAGCAAAATGGAAATTAACTCAAAGAAATTTGATGAACTTTTGAACTTATTTTGTAAAAATAACAAAAATAGCAAAAAATAAATAGTCATTCAGAAATAAATTAGTTATTATTCCTAAAATCAAAATTGTGAAAGAAAAAAGTGATTTAGAAATTAGTAGTGTTAAAAATAATATTTATGATCACTAATCGGCTCTGCCGATTAATGGGTAGTAGGTAATCAGCCAATTTGCTTATCGGTGCATCCCCATTAATTAGGAACATTTCCGATTTGCAATTTTTTTCAATATTTGGGGGTTCTTGAATTTTCCCACCCTTTTCCCAATGAAAACAAATGTCTGAAACGTGTGATTAGAAAAGAACTGAAATAAACTTGAATAAATAAACATATTTTTCGCCCATGTATTCAACGTATCTTTTTTGTTTATATAGAATGTTTAAGCAGTTGTTGAATCTTTTGACAGAAAGACGAAGGTGCTATTACGATGTGGACATGCAAAGTTTCAAACGTGTCACATTCCCTTTTTCTGTGTCGAGTGCTGTAGAATCCATTTTTTGACTTGCTCTGAGTGTATGAATGTCCATTGTTAGAAATGTTCTTTAATAAAAGTTTGTTCACACAAAATACTGTTTTTGCATTTCAGTACAGCCACCGAAAGTACTCGGTGAGGGAATGTGGGGCAAAGTGAAACGGTAAAATGTTTTCACACCTTTCCAGCATTGTTTCAGCCGAGTTCCTCGACATATTGTCGATTCCAGGCGAAGAATAAATAGCTCTGAAGAAGTCATTTTCGAAATTGGGCACACATATTGATATTTTCGAAACTATTTCTCTCTGATAGAAAATGAAGTTGTCGTTTTGAGTATTAATTGACATCTACTGACAACCAATGCAGTACGGTCGTCCCCGCTCGATGCCCCGCTTGTACGAATAAAATATCTCGGTACCGATGCCACAGACGTGATGGTAAAGATCCGATCGAAAAATATTTCTTGGAACCGACAGTATTCGTTTGGGCGGGGCTGACAGTACTTTATTTTGAGCATTTTTTCATTTCAGATGTTCAGTGCAATCTTTCAAGTCTTGCAATGCAATGTGAAATGGCTCAGTTCCTTTGCTCATTCATCCATTTATTAAATCAAATACATGTGTCATAAATTATTTACATTCTACTACTTGCAAATTCACTTATATGCTTGTTCATACACTCGGTTTCTTTTTTACTTATTTTGTTTCCATACATTTATTCATTCATTACCAATTCGTTTATTTGCGGACTCATTTGACGAAAATGACTGTCAATCATCAAATAGAAAATGTTTCCTTAGAAAAATATTGTATTTTTCCCCTTGCCCCATAATATTTTGAGGTGAAAATGTCCCACCCCCCTTTTTTTCGAAGGTACAAAATGACTGCCACGAATGAGAAATGGCATTTCAATGCAAGTTGTATTGCAAAGTACATTATTCCCTCTCCACGGTGGAGGTTTTTGTTACTTTCAGTCACCTTTTTAAACCTTTCTTGAGATGGCTTTTGGGAAAATCTACTTTTAATGATTAAATTCTTGAAAAGTATTTGAATGATAGCTTTAACAGTGAAAATAATTTAAAAAGCAGCACTTGATATGCCCCAAGGAGATGACCAATAAAAATAGCTACACTTAAAAAATGACAATAAAGAATGAAAGAAAGCCAACTTTTCGTTCTACAAGTTCTGCTAAGTGGCCACTTGCACTGGGGAGAATGACTAGTATTCTTTGACTCAGGGGCCTTGGGTAAACAGAAAGAATATTCCTTGGAGCTCAACCATGGTTGTTGAAAAGTGGGACCTCCGATCACTAGTGCAGCTAAGAGCACTCTTTGGTATTACGACTGCCGGCAAACTTTTAATCTCTTTACCTTCGGAATGGCGGCAAGTCACTCGATGACTGGGAAGTGGGGGGATACGCCCTCCTTTCACTTACCATAAACTCCTGAAAGGGGCATTCCACGTCAAATCGCCCAATGCTATGTGCCATCCTATCTCTGATTTTGTTTTTTGTGAATAGATATCTATGAGATGAGCTCAAATAAGTTTTTTTAGATTTTTTGAATAAAAATTTAGCGTTGTAGAATTTTTTAAAATTTTGAATTTTTGCTGTCTCATTTTTGGTATACATTTTGGAAAATCTCTATTATTTACGTATTTTCTTTCTATTAAGCTCGTTTATGTATTGTTTTAAAGCGTATTATTTCTTCTTTCAACAATAATAATAAAAACGAGGTTGTGTGGACAATAGAATCGTGTGAATAGTCCTCTGAAGTCAGATTTTGTGTTTTTTCACTTGCCATGTTCAATAAGTCATATCTTTGGAGTACCAACTACGAACTGTACTATATTTTTTTTCTATTATGACAACATCATGTTCGTTTTGTGTAATACGAGGCGTATTTTTCAGTAAGTACCATTTTGATGTAAATAAAAAACAGGTAGAAATATCCTTACAATTATATTGTTACATGAAAGCCCATACATTAATCGACTTTTCTGCATAATTGCCATCTTAATATGTGGGTGATTCTCCAAAATCGGAACAATATGATGTCCCCGTAGGACAGCACAAAAATTATTTGACCTAGAAAGTTTTTTTGTCTTCTTAATTGTTAGAAATACTTATTCTGATGTTATTCAATTCATATTAAAGCAATTTTTCATTTATTTTTTTCTACAAAAATTTTTGAATAGCCAAAAAGTCACCTTTTTTGCGTGTTCCACCCTGTTTCTAAAATGTAAATAAATTATTTTAAAATTTTACGTGAACATTGCACAAATTCCACTTGTAGTGTTGAATTATGTATAGTTATGAGTGTAATATAGTGTTGTTTTAGCTTATTTAAATGATTATATAATCAGGTACATCACTTTGAAGTTTGTCCCCAGATTGCATGTCCCTCTCCTGGCCTACAAATTGGTTCAATTATTGAAGGCAAAAAGAAGGAATTTTGAATCTGCAGTACTATAACACTGTTTATTCTCATCACTTCTTTGGACTCATAGAGTATTTTGTCTATAGAATGTGTCTGCTCTTCGTATTATTATTCCTTAGTTCAAAATGAGGTATGTAACATTTTCGATGTCCCTCTCCTGGCCAACATTTCTGATCTAAATAAAACAAAAATAATAATTCTGCCTGCAGTGTATAATTGAGTTAAGAGGATAAAAGAGAAAAATACCATTATTTACCTTATATATAATTCCGGGTAGAAATATCAGCCTTTTTTGATTAAAATGTCCCTCTCCTGGCGCAAAAAAAATGTCACTCTAGCATTACTTTTAAAGCACTGGTAAAACATCCGGTAGAATAGATGGATTTATTTACCAAACATTACTTAACAATATTAACAAGAAGTTCTGTCAAGAACTAAACGAGCCTACTTTCCCGTACATCGACATCGGCATTCTCGCATCTGATCATTATTCTCTTGATTATCTGAGACTTAAAATTATGTCAAATAAACCTTTTTAGCACTTAGAGCTGATTTCGAAAAGCAAAATATACCCCTTTCATCAGATGAAATAGACACGTAAAAAGTAATTAACGAATAAATAAAGTTTTGTCGCACCTTTTAAAGAGTGTAACTGTTACAGTTCCTCCGTAGAAAAAATCCTCCATCGTTTTCAAAAAAAAAAAATAAATAAAATAAAATAATAATAATAATAAAATAAATAAAAGTACAAAGAGCATCAAAACACATTTTATCAAAGAAAGAAAAAAAAAACAGAAAAAAAAAACTCGTCCGTTAATAAAATGTCTCGAATTTCACTTTTCATCTGTTGCCAGTTGTTAAATATAAATAAAGAATAAAATGTTCTCGTGAATGAAAAATTTTTGTTACAAAAAAAAACATCGTCTGCCAAATAATAATAATAATAATAATAATAATAATAATAAATAAAATAAAACCAATGAATAAATAAACAAAAAATCGTCTGCACAGTCAGTATTTTTTTTTCTGAGCCTGCATTTCCGCTATGTTTGCAGAGTCGGAGTCGGAATCAGAGTCCTCACAGAAGATTACTCAGAAAAGTATTTAACAAACATTATTTATCAAAACCATTTTCTTACAAAGTTAGTTTGAAGGAAATCCGACTTTAAGTTCAGGATCAACATTCAACTTAAATTCCCCGTAGACGCTAATGTTATTTTTTTTTCTGAACGGTTTAATATTGAACGAAAAATGGTTCAAATCAAAAAGCAAAATATGGGAATGTATGGGAAACCCTCTCCGAGATCTTTCAAACAAAAAAAGTTTATTCCATTCGGACGGTTCACTCAAAAGTTATTAGGTGGGGAAAGGTTGCTTGAGCGGCTCAATGTTGAACGAAAAATTGTTCAAATCAAAAATGTAGATACGGGAATGAAGTATCCTTGAAAAGATCTTTCGAACAAAAAAAAGTTTGTTCAAATCGGATTGTTCACTCAAAAGTTAGCATCGCGGGACCGGTTGTTTGAACGGTTCAAAGTTGAACCAAAAATTGTCCAAATCGAAAAATCAAATATGGGAATGAGCTGCACTCGCTGAGATCTTTCGAACAAAAAAAAATTTATTCCATTCGGACGGTTCACTCAAAAGTTATTAGGTGGAGAAAGGTTGCTTAAACGGTTCAATGTTGAACCAAAAGTGTTCAAATTGAAAATTTAAATACGGTAATAAAGTATCCTTGCCGAGATGCTTCAAACAAAAAAAAGTTTGTTTAAATCGGACTGTTCATTCAAAAGTTATTAGGGGTGACAGCTTGATTGAGCGGTTCAATGTTGAACGAAAAATTGTTCAAATCAGAAATGTAAATACGGGAATGAAGTACCCTTGAAAAGTTCTTTCCAACAAAAAAAAGTTTGTTCAAATCGGGCTGTTCATTAAAAAGTTAGTATTGCGGGACCGGTTTTTTGAACGGCTCAAAATTGAACCAAAAATTGTTCAAATCAAAAAATCAAATATGGGAATGAGCTGTACTCGCCGAGATCTTTCCAACAAAAAAAAATTGTCCAAATCGGAATGTTCATTCAAAAGTTATTAGGGGGGGACAGACAGACCGACCGACCGACCGACACACAAATTCCCCATCTCAATACCCTACTTTCAAATTTTTAATTTTTCGATATTCATTTTACCTTTTTATTTTTTTAACTTGGCGATATTTTTTTTTAACTTGGCGATATTTTTCGGACTTGGCGATATTTTTTAGATGCATTAAGCTACTTTTAATACTTTTTTCGTCTTTCTTTTATTTTTAACGGGAAAGTAGGCTAAAAAGGAGTCTCATTTATTAAAAAAGTATTCATTTAGAAAAATTTAAACTTTGTTTTATGATTGTAAATCTCTTTCTTCATATAAATATTAAATTTGTCGGATGCTGCATCTCTTAAAACAGTGTTTGTTTAAGGAGGTTGTAAATTAGTTTTGTTTATCAACAATAAGCATAGTTTTTCATTCATGTTAAAGTTATCTCTTTATTATTATTGTAAAATTTCTGATAATCCTTGATAAAATTCATTTGTTTACTCGCTTAGTGCTTCTTGTCACTCTCTCGGTTTGAAAAAATTGACCCCCCTTTTTTGGGGTGTAGCATACCTAAAGTGAGTTCCCTCTATTTTTCTCTTAATAAGCTCTTAACAAAGAGTAAGTATGATTTTTTTTAGATTTTTTTAAGCATTTTTATTTTTATAGAGTTTGTGAGTCGAAAATGCCAGGTTTTTGGAGAATCACCCATATAAAAATTACGTGTCCCCGTGTTTGTGGCCAATGGACTCCTCAGCTACTGAACCGATTTTAACCAAATTTTACACGCAGTTTCAGTTTGGTCCAACTTAAATGATAAGATAGTTTTCATCTCAATTTAGGACCGCAATATATTTTTTATTGCAAATTATGTATTTAGCTACCAGCTTTTCTGTGTTCTTGGCTAAGCCTTTTTACTAAGCCTTTTTTGACACCTCCATGGCTGAGCGACATAAAGCACACGTTCTGGCAGCTTTTGGAGCGCAGTAAACAAGTAATAATCTTTCTTATCTCAATCAGAGGCGGACTGGCCGTAGAGGCCACCTGCCCGTGGGCAGGTGCGCCTTCGTTTTTTTTTTTTAATTTTAAAGGTTTGAAAGCAACCCCTAACAGTTTAAACAGTAACCTCCCCACACACACTGCCAGTGCCCCTTCAACTTTAGCAAATTACTTATTGTTTACTTTTTTTCCGTTTGGAACACGTAAAAAGTAGTCAATAAGCGTTATCAGAAGGCGGTTCTTATTGTACCCCAGAAGTGATAGGTAATCTTTGAGGGGGGTCTCATTCAAAGTTAGCGCCCTCCGGTGTGTGCGTCTTTGCGCCATGAACAAAGCCTCCCCCCCCCCCTTTTTTTTAATCTTTACGTTCGAAGCACGGAAAGCAATCTATAAAAGATTGAATAAAATGGTTATACTCAATAATGTACCTGTTATAATTAACTTTTATTTATTGCATCATCACAGACGTGATAGGTTGTCGGAAAGGGGAATCTTTGCCAAAAAAAAAACAATACAGTGCCCTTGCGCCCTCGAACCTGTGCCACTTCGTTTTTTTTTCACCTTATTTTCGGAGAGTATAAAACAAGGCAGTCCAGTCGGAGGGGGGGGGGGGGTCTTTATACAAAGTGAGCGCCCTCTGGCCTATGTATCATTGCACCCTCGAATCTAGTTGACTTGGGTGCCCCCCCTCCCCTTCTTTTGATTCGAAACAAATGAAACAGTCTATAAAAGTTTGCTGCAGGAGAGTAAAATTAATAATGTGCTATAATTCACTTTAATTCATTGCCCCCCAGCCGCCCCCAGAGGTGATAGGTAGTCTGGAAGGAGGACCTTTAACCAAAAAAAAAAAAAACATCTTCCTCTGGGCTATGCGTCTTTGCGCCTTCGAACCTGTGCTCCTTTGGTGTTTTTTTTTTTTTAACTCGAAGCGTGTGAAGTACTTAATAAAATTTTCAGAACAAGGTTCAAATGAATAACGTAAAAAATAAACTTTGAATTCATAGCACCTCAAAAGGGATATGTAGTATGGTCTTAAACCAAAGTGAACACTCTTATTTTTGTGCGTTTTCCTCTCTATTTTGTGTGTGTGTGTGTGTGTCAAGTCAATGTGTCAATCTACCTTGATTGAGATTACGAATTCATGTGTGGTGATGTTGGTTAGAGAAATTGGTTGCCAAAAGATTCTTTAGACAGGTATTTTTATGATGTCAGAAAACTGCATGAGTAAGCAATTGAATTGTATTGCACTGAAAAACGTGTACTACCGACAAAAATGTTTAGTTTTGCTTAAAATAAAATTAAATAATGATTTACTGAATATTGGCTCATTCCTCGTCAAATCACCTAATTTTAATAGTGGGCCATGCCGTCATGTCATGGATTTTGTTCATTATTTTTCTACGAATAGATACCTACGAGATAGGTTCAAATTAATTTTTTTAGATTTTTTAAATAAAAATTTAGGGTTGTAGAATTTTTTGAAATTTTGATTTTTTAAGAATTTTTGCTTTCTTATTTTTGGTATACATTTTGAAAAGGCTCCATAATTTCCTCATTTTTCATTCAATTAAGCCAGTTTATGTATTATTTTAAAGCTAATTATTTTCTCCTTCAATATTAGCGACAAAAATGAGATTGTGAAAAATAGAATTTTGCCAATGATCCTCTGAAGTCGGATTTTGTGTTTTTTCAATTGGTATGTTTAGTAGGTCATATCTCCGGAGTACTAACTAAGAACTGCAAATTTTTTTTTTTCAGTTATGACAACATCATATACTTTTTACGTAAAAAAATTAGGAGGGTGTTTTTTATTATTTTGGAATTAAAAAAATCAAACTTGTTTTTTCATTTGGTATGATCAATAGGTCATATCTCCGGACTACCAACTATAAGAACTGCACCATATTTTTTTCTGCCATGACAACATCGTGCCATTTTTATGTCCAAAAAATTAGGAGGTTGTTTTTTGTTGTTTTGGAATAAAAAAATCAAATTTGTTTTTTCAGTTTGTATGATCATGGCTGCCACACTTCCGTCTGGCGGACGGAATTCCGTATTTTGTAAAGTGTCGTATCATTTGGAAATTTGTTTCGTGAAATAATGAAATGAAGCTTTGAAAGAATATCTCATTCAGATTTTTCAAAAAAAAAAAAAAAAAAAATCAAGCAACTGCTTAAAACTTTCTCTCTAGTTGCACCCACTTGAAGACTAGTAATTAAATAAATTATTTCAGTCATAGCTACATTAATCCAGAAAATTATGTTAAAGCTATTTTTTTCCAGTGTATCTTTTAGTCAAGAATCTCTTACCAGAAACGATTTTTACTGTCAAGAATCTTTTAACGTGAACTATAAAATTAGAATCTTTTTTTCTTCAGTAACAAATACAGTAAGTTTTTTGTTATCACGTTTCCTTCCAAAAAAATTTTCAAAACAACTATTCTGAAGGTTTAGATTTTACTTTTATTATATAGTTAATTACAACATAAAAATGCAACATATTTGTGCATTAAACATCAGACACATTACGCGCTAACATGTTTGTGTAGCAAAATGACGCCAAGTGCTTTTCAGTCTTGGTTATTTTTTAGAGTGGCACCCATGTGTATGATCAATAGGTCATATCTCCGGACTATCAACTAAGAACTGTACCACATTTTTTTTCTGTCATGACAATATCACACCCTTTTTATGTATGAAAAATGAGGAGGGTGCTTTCTGCTCTTTTGGGAGAAAAAAATCAAATGTGTCTTTTCATTTGGTATGATCAATAGGTCATATCTCCGGACTACCAAATAAGAACTATGCTTTTTTTTAATTGTAAAAACGTTATACTCTTTTTATGTTCAAAAAATTAGAAAAAAGTTTTTTGTTATTTTGAAATAAAAATATAAGATTTTTTTTCAAAAATATTACATTAAAATCAACTTTTGAAACTTAAATTTGAGTTTCACTTAGCATCACACGTCACAAGCAGATGAAAATGTATTCTATTTATTACATTGAAATACTTGCTGGTAGTTTTATATTGTTCTATATTGCTTGCATGCTTTGGTAGAAAAAAGGCACTGTATAATTATTTTACTCTTCAGTAATTATTTGCTAGTCACTCCATCAACCGATAGGAATAATGATAAAGTAAACTGGAATGTCTTTAAATATACTTTCATTCATGGTTTGACAAAAAAAGATTCGCGAGTTCTTGGTGATTGGAAGAATTTTATATTTGATTTCCATTATTCTGAAATCTACGTAACATTTTATAATTTCTTATCAAATGAAAGTATAAAACATTCGTGAATAACAATCTCTTCTTGTACGATGTTCCGACAGTGGCAACAAAAGATTTTTCAGACACACAAACTTTCTTCACTAATATACTCTTCGTGTCTAATGGCTTGAAAAAGTGATTCTCTCCGCTACTTACTATTCTTAAGGCTCTTTCATATCTTTGCTTTAAAAAATCTTCATATGCAACCACTTCCGCTGTTGTAATGAAAAATATCTGTATCCCCCTTATGTTTTGAGAGGCAAATTGAAATAGATCATGTGCATTTAAAATTTGTCCTTCGACAGTTCTTTGAAGACTTGCTCTTATCGCAAGCCGTTTTTTGTGCCCCCTACTCCATTGCATGCTTTCTTGCCATGATTCGTGGCAAAGAAATGCCATTCAGCTGCCATGTCGTGGTCTTCCTTACGATAGTATAGGATTTCTTTTTTTTTTTTTTTTAATTTCACAGAGTTTTTAAACTTAACGAAAATTTG
>JAXGGA010007721.1:0-60980 GCA_038373865.1 Uloborus plumipes | reverse complement strand
TGACAGCAAACTCTTAGATGCTATGACTGAATTTGAAGATCCTTCGGATCTGATCTCATTTTGTTGCAGATTTAATGGGTGTTAGGACGTCATGTTCTGAGCATCCAGCAATGGGTGATCTGTTGGAAGAGAGGAAGCGAAGAGATATTCAGGAAAGATATCTGGGTTATATGGGAAAATGCCTGTTTTCGTGAACCCATTCACAGCAGTTTCGACAAAAGCTGCTCGTTAAAATGCTGCATTGAACATATTTGCTACTTCGTAGATAGTAATCCCTTTGTCAGGATGGTTGAAATCCACTTGCTAACTTCCAGCTCGCTTCGTGCTGCTTAAACACATTGAAAAAATATTAATGGAAATGGTCGGGTAAAACGGGACACATCAAAATTGTATCCCGTTTTGGGCACCCTAAAAGTGTCCCGTTTTGCCCGACCATGATGCTTTTGATATCATGAAGGGCTGACCCCCGAACCGCCACTCACTAGCAATATTTAAGTACATGAAATTGTTGCTAAAAGAGCTATGAATAAAATACATTTCGAACTGGAATTGTTCCAAATTACGGAGAACCACAATTCTAGTTGTTCTGCTGTCGAAAAAAGTAAAATGTAAGTAAAAATCTCCATTGAAAACTTTGAAAAAATATTTCTTTGCTAAATACGTGGCTAGAGTTGAAAAAATAACTGAGTATGCTGTCATGGCGGTCGGGAACCAGTTTAGCCTGTCTCCTGCGATATAGTACCACCAGTCAAGCTCCAACGCCCACTATCCCGTTTTGCCCGCCTATCCCGTTTTGGGCAACTCTCCCCTAATCAAAAAAAAAAATATCGTCTGCCAAAAAAAAATATAAAAATAAAAATAATAATAATAAACTAAACAAAAAAAAATGAATAAATAAAAAAAATCGTCTGCCCAGTCAGTCATTTTTTTCTGAGCCTGCATTTCCGCCATGTTTGCGGAGTCGGAGTCGGAATCAGAGTCCTCACAGAAGATTTTTCAGAAAAGTACTTAACATACATGTTTTATCAAAACCGTTTTCTTACAAAGTTAGTTTGAAGGAAATCCGCCTTTAAGTTCAGAATCAACATTCAATTTAAATTTCCCAGTAGGCGCTCATGTTAAAAATTTTTCTGAACGGTTCATCATTGAACGAAAAATGGTTCGAATTGAAAAGTGAAATATGGGAATGAGTCTCTCCGAGATCTTTCGAACAAAAAAAGTTTATTCAATTCGGACGGTTCACTTAAAAGTTATTAGGTGGGGAAAGGTTGCTTGAACGGTTCAATGTTGAACCAAAAATGTTCAAATTTAAAATTTAAATACGGTAATAAAGTATCCTTGCCGAGATGCTTCGAAAAAAAAATGTTTAAATCGGTCTGTTCACTCAAAAGTTATTAGGGGTGACAGCTTGTTTGAACGGTTCAATGTTGAACGAAAAATTGTTCAAATCGAAAATGTAGATGCGGGAATGAAGTATCCTTGAAAAGATCTTTCGAACAAAAAAAAGTTTGTTCAAATCGGACAGTTCATTCAAAAGTTAGTATCGCGAGACCGGTTGTTTGTACGGCTCAAAGTTGAACCAAAAATTGTTCAAATCAAAAAATCAAATATGGGAATGAGCTGTACTCGCCGAGATCTTTCCAACAAAAAAAAGTTTGTCCAAATCGGAATGTTCATTCAAAAGTTATTAGGGGGGGACAGACAGACCGACAGACCGACACACAAATTCCCCATCTCAATACCCTACTTTCAAATTTTTAATTTTTCGATATTCATTTTACCTCTTTATTTTTTTTACTTGGCGATATTTTTTGGACTTGGCGATATTTTTTAGATGCATTAAGCTACTTTTAATACTTTTTTCGTCTTTCTTTTGTTTTTAACGTGAAAGTAGGCTAAAAAGCAAGTATTAGGTATCTTTAAAGCAATTATAACCATATATCCGCAAAATTATTTTTGTAATTAATTTTTCCATGTTTCTTATTACGTTGAAAAACATACAGTTTTTTTTTTAAAGAAAAACGAAAACTCATGCAGTGTAGGGATAATTATAATAAGCGCTGCTCACGTAGTAAGCTTGTCCTCAGTTTGAATGAAAACGGATGACTTTCATTATTTTTTTTACTTTTATAAGAATAGCTACTTTGAAAAAATATCCCGACGAGCTCACAGCAAATTACTGAATCCCAGAAAACTAATAGGAATTAAAGCACACATGTTCACAAATATTTCCTGCTTTGTTGAAAGAATCTGAAAGCATTTTGCAATCACTTCATATTTGTGCGAAGGTGGCACGCTGAAATCGCTATAGTATTAAGGAATTACGGGTTGTTTTTCCTTGTGCGAGGACAGTTATATTTTCAATCTAATTTTTTTATTAATCGTAGTTGTTAAGAGAGGAACAATTTATCATAAGTGAACATATCCATCTTCCAAAAATTTTCAGAAGGAGGAAAAAGCGAATTAATCTAACAGTAGAATAGTTTTATAAAACTTTCTGGTTACAGATTTGAACACAATGACATTGCAGATTATGTCCTAAAGTAGGAAATTTTTGTATAAAAAAATGAAGGAGATTTCGCCATTTTAATTTTATATGTGTGTCCTTTTGAATGAAAATATGAATGTTGACAGCTCCAATTTTACTAAAACCCGTATTTATCACCACCTCATATCCTCATACCAAAGTACTTGAATCTAAAATAAGTCGATTGAAATTTACAGATTGTGAACATGAACTCTTTTGAAGAAAAAAAAAGTTTACATTCAACAGACTCGATCGAGATATGTTCCTTTTTAGCCTACTTTCCCGTTAAAAATAAAAGAAAGACGAAAAAAGTATTAAAAGTAGCTTAATGCATCTAAAAAATATCGCCAAGTCCAAAAAATATCGCCAAGTTAAAAAAATAAAAAGGTAAAATGAATATCGGAAAAATTAAAAATTTGAAAGTAGGGTATTGAGATGGGGAATTTGTGCGTCGGTCGGTCGGTCGGTCGGTCGGTCTGTCGGTCGGTCTGTCTGTCCCCCCCTAATAACTTTTGAATGAACATTCCGATTTGGACAAACTTTTTTTTGTTGGAAAGATCTCGGCGAGTACAGCTCATTCCCATATTTGATTTTTTGATTTGAACAATTTTTGGTTCAACTTCGAGCCGTTCAAAAAACCGGTCCCGCGATACTAACTTTTTAATGAACAGTCCGATTTGAACAAACTTTTTTTTGTTGGAAAGAACTTTTCAAGGGTACTTCATTCCCGTATTTACATTTCCGATTTGAACAATTTTTCGTTCAACATTGAACCGCTCAATCAAGCTGTCACCCCTAATAACTTTTGAATGAACAGTCCAATTTAAACAAACTTTTTTTTGTTTGAAGCATCTCGGCAAGGATACTTTATTACCGTATTTAAATTTTCAATTTGAACACTTTTGGTTCAACATTGAACCGTTTAAGCAACCTTTCTCCACCTAATAACTTTTCAGTGAACCGTCCGAATGGAATAAATTTTTTTTTTTTGTTCGAAAGATCTCAGCGAGTGCAGCTCATTCCCATATTTGATTTTTCGATTTGGACAATTTTTGGTTCAACTTTGATCCGTTCAAACAACCGGTCCCGCGATGCTAACTTTTGAGTGAACAATCCGATTTGAACAAACTTTTTTTTGTTCGAAAGATCTTTTCAAGGATACTTCATTCCCGTATCTACATTTTCGATTTGAACAGTTTTTCGTTCAACATTGAACCGCTCAATCAAGCTGTCACCCCTAATATCTTTTGAGTGAACAGTCCGATTTAAATAAACTTTTTTTTGTTCGAAGGATCTCAGCAAGGATACTTCATTACCGTATTTAAATTTTCAATTTGAACACTTTTTCGTTCAACATTGAACTGTTCAAGCAACCTTTCCCCACCTAATAACTTTTGAGTGAATCGTCCGAATGGAATAATTTTTTTTTTGTTTGAAAGATCTCGGAGAGGCTTTCCCATACATTCCCATACTTCGCTTTTTGATTTGAACCATTTTTCGTTCAATATTGAACCGTTCAGAGAAAAAAAATTAACATTAGCGTCTACGGGGAATTTAAGTTGAATGTTGATCCTGAACTTAAAGTCGGATTTCCTTCAAACTAACTTTGTAAGAAAATGGTTTTGATAAATAATGTTTGTAACGTACTTTTCTGAGTAATCTTCTGTGAGGACTCTGATTCCGACTCCGACTCCGCAAACATAGCGGAAATGCAGGCTCAGAAAAAAAATTACTGACTGTGCAGACGATTTTTTGTTTATTTATTCATTTGTTTTATTTTATTTATTATTATTATTATTATTATCATTTTTGGCAGACGATGTTTTTTTTGTAACAAAAATTTTTCATTCACGAGAACATTTTATTCTTTATTTATATTTAACAACTGGCAACAGATTAAAAGTGAAATTCGAGACATTTTATTAACGGACGAGTTTTTTTTTCTTTTTTTTTCCTTTCTTTGATAAAATGTGTTTTGATGCTCTTTGTACTTTTATTTATTTATTTATTTATTTTATTAATATTATTTTTTTTTTTTTTTTTTTTGAAAACGATGGAGGATTTTTTCTACGGAGGAACAGTTACTCTTTAAAAGGTGCGACAAAACTTTATTTATTCGTTAATTACTTTTTACGTGTCTATTTCATCTGATGAAAGGGGTATATTTTGCTTTTCGAAATCAGCTCTAAGTGCTAAAAAGGTATGTTTGACATAATTTTAAGTCTCAGATAATCAAGAGAATAATGATCAGATGCAAGAATGCCGATGTCGATGTACGGGAAAGTAGGCTCGTTTAGTTCTTGACAGAACTTCTTGTTGTTCTAAATAAAAATTGCAGGATTTGTTATCTTTTGATCGAAAAGTCAAACTAAACTAAGACTCGTTCTATTAGGACTTCTAGGAGGCTATGGGTTTCGATTAAAACCATCTAACAGACATAGAAATTCTAAAAAATGAGGTTTTCTGATAGGTGGATATGTTTCCTTTTTATAGGAGCTAATATTTAGAAAAGTGCCAATTTGAGTCCCAAGTGAATTTTCACTAGTATTTCAATAACTAGTTAAAAAAATAATTTTCCCCAGAAAGAAGATGAGGTTTTGCTTTCATTTCATCTAATAACATTAGAAAAAAAAAATTTCTTCAGAAAATATGTTTTATACTTCAAAAATCAGATCGGTAACGTGTCCCCAACAGCAAAGCTTAGCATGCAAACAGCTTAAGCGCACTTTCTAACTTCCCAAAAAAATGCACTTGCACAAAAAACGATTCTATTTCTACTCCTTTGTTAATATTTTACTTCATTTTTGTTTTAATCGATTTCTGATTTTCTAGGGAATGCGAAATAAGCGTGTCCCTCAGTTCCGTGTCAGAGCGGTAACAATAACTTCCAATGTATATTTAGGCTCCCAAAATCATTTCCTGCACCGATACCACGTGATACTGAGTACCTGGTGTGATGTTTTATCGCATCGTAATTAAAAATTTACATTTCTGCATCTAAAATTGCAGGTAAGACTTTTTAAAGTGATTTTATAATATGTGTGTTATTTAAGTCATCAGATCGGTAACACGAGCTAACATGCGCAGTTTTTATTATTTTAAAAGTTATTTTATATATAAGTATAGTCCTTTATTACAAGTGAAAAAACCACATGTTTGATTTTGGTTTAGCGCGATCGACTCGGAAATAAAAAAAAAAACTTTGTCAGTTTGTCAGCTCGGTAACAGTCAGAGCGGTAACATTGAAAAACAGCGAACATGTTACCGAACTAACTCTCACGTTTCAGAATTATTAAAAAGCAAAAATCATAGGTTTTAGCCATATATTGAATATTTTTGTTCTTAAAAAATGAAAAGCAATGAGTTTTAGTACAATTGCTTCATTTGTGGTTTGTATGACCTGACAATAGGAGTTAGTAAAATAAGAAAAATTGACAGTGCAGAAATTAAGTTAATTAATTATTATTATTTTATTTATTTATTTTTTTGGTGCTTCAATTTTACATAACTTTGCTAAATAACTAAATAATAATTAGCATGCTAAATTTGAATTTCTGATCAAGAATTTAAATTACCTGCAACTAATTAAAAAAAAGCAAGCAGCAGAGTTGTGTGTCGAAAAAGTTG
The DNA here is from genome assembly GCA_038373865.1 of Uloborus plumipes. Taxonomy (NCBI): domain Eukaryota; kingdom Metazoa; phylum Arthropoda; class Arachnida; order Araneae; family Uloboridae; genus Uloborus; species Uloborus plumipes. Next base: position 54,826 of record JAXGGA010007721.1, on the reverse strand, counting down.
AGGTTGTGTAATAGGGTAGGCCGAAAAAACACTTTTTTTTATTTTGAATTTGTAATAGCGCGGAAAAGTTGCGAATTATGAAGACAAAAAGAAGGAAAAAAAATTATCGAAATCGGTTGATATCTTCCGATCGCGCATAAGGCCTAAAATTGGACAAAAAATGAAAAAACTTGATTTTCGCGATTTCTTTTTTAAATTTTTGAATTGGATGTTTTCGAAATGTAATAGTGCGGAAAAGTAGCTAATTGTGAAGACAAAAAGAAGGAAAAAAAATTATCGAAATCCATTGATATCTTCCGATCGCGCATAAGGCCTAAAATTTGACAAAATATGAAAAAAACTTCATTTTTGCGATTTTTTTGAAAAAATTTTGAATGAAATGTTTTCATATTTTTTTCGCGCGGAAAAGTTTATAATTATGAAGACAAAAAGAGGGATAAAAAGGAGGAAAAAAATTATCGAAATCGATTAATATCTTCCGGTCGTGCCTAGGGCCTAAACTTAGACAAAATATGAAAAAACATCATTTTTGCGATTTTTTATTTAATTTTTTGAATTAGATGTTTTCGTAATGCAATAGTTTGTAACGTTTACTAATATAGCCTTAAAACATTGTGCTTTAATTTTGTTTTGGTCAGTTAATATCTTCCGGTTGCGCATTAACCCCAAAATTACCCTACATAATATATTAAAAAAAGTACATTTTTACGCGTTTTTGATTTTTGATGAATAATTTTTAGTGAAACAACCGTAGTATTTTTTGAGACAGACTGACAATAATATAGAAAAACAAACTACCACAGGTTCAGTCGATATTATTCAGTTACGAAAAGCCTTAGAAACTCTCATGCGTAGACGTCGGACAGCAATCCAGGCAACGTCGCTCGCCCGGCAACGGCTCTCTTCCACTCCATCGCCGCCTTCCTAGGACCATGTCAGCTGTCTGCCTATATTCTTTTTTCAGTCTGCACTTCTATGTAGTAATCGCAGTGTACTATTAGTATTTAGTTTAATCTTGCTGTTTTGATTTTGAAAATCTTGTAGTCTTCTGTAATGATGTAGTTTCCTGCTGTGTTTTAACAAAAAGTAATGTAATAACAAGACAAATACTCTAACAACAAGACAAATATTTGGCTGCCCCACTTTTGGCACTCTAAAGAACTGCCATCAAACTAACTGCCTACTGGCGAAGACACCATTATTAATTTCTAGTGCCAAATTTAACCTTCCTTGAGTACGGCACCTAATGATGTCCTTGCCAGTGGACGGCTTGTTTGATGGTAGTTCTTTTGGAGTACCAAAAGTGGGGCAGCCAAATATTTGTCTTGTTATTAGAGTATTTGTCTTGTTATTTGGCTCGGCAATTGTATAACTTTTTCGTTAAATCATCGAATTCACACAGAGCAGAAAACTACATCATTACAGAAGACTTAAAGGATTTCAAAATGAAAACAGCTAGATTGAACTAAATAATAGTACTCTGCGATTACTACATAGAAACACAGACTGAAAAACCAATATAGGCAGACAACTGACGTGGTCCTTGGAAGGCGGCGATGCAGTGGAAGAGAGCCATTGCCGGGCGAGAAACGTTGCCTGGATTGCTGCCCGACGTCTACGCATGAGAGTTTCTAAAGGCCCGGTTTCCTAGAATCGTTGCCGACGCCGGGCGCGACGCACTCTGGAATCAGAACCAGTTTGATTGGAGCGTGGAGTGAAGCGACGTCAATCTGCGGCTCAGGCGCATGCGCAGAAGGCGGCAGCGTCTGTCGCCTCGCCAGAGATCGACGATTTCACTCCTAGGAAACCGGGCCTTAATGCTTTTCGTAACGGAATAATATCGACTGAACCTGTGGTAGTTTGTTTTTCTATCTTATTGTGAGTCTGTCCCAAAAAATACTACGGTTGTTTCACAAAAATTAATCATCAAAAACCAAAAACGCGTAAAAATGTAACTTTTTAAAAATTATTATTTTGGGTAATTTTGGGGTTAATGTGCAATCGGAAGATATTAACTGACCAAAACAAAAGCACAATGTTTTAAGGCTATATTAGTAAACGTTACAAACTATTGCAATACGAAAACATCTAATTCAAAAAATTAAATAAAAAATCGCAAAAATGATGTTTTTTCATATTTTGTCTAAGTTTAGGCCCTAGGCACGACCGGAAGATATTAATCGATTTCGATAATTTTTTTCTCCTCCTTTTTATCCCTCTTTTTATCTTCATAATTATAAACTTTTCCGCGCGAAAAAATTATGAAAACGTTCCATTCAAAATTTTTTCAAAAAAATCGCAAAAATGAAGTTTTTTTCATATTTTGTCAAATTTTAGGCCTTATGCGCGATCGGAAGATATCAATGGATTTCGATAATTTTTTTTTCCTTCTTTTTGTCTTTACAATTAGCTACTTTTCCGCACTATTACATTTCGAAAACATCCAATTCAAAAATTAAAAAAAAAAATCGCGAAAATCAAGTTTTTTCATTTTTTGTCAAATTTTAGGGCTTATGCGCGATCGGAAGATATCAACCGATTTCGATAATTTTTTTTTCCTTCTTTTTGTCTTCATAATTCGCAACTTTTCCGTGCTATTACAAACTCGAAATAAAAAAAAGTGTTTTTTCGGCCCACCCTAACGTACATACAGACGTCACGAGAAAACTCGTCGTAATTAACTCGGGGGTGGTTGAAAATGATTTTTCGGCTGCTTATATGTTGGTAGGTACATATGCACGTGCTGACAGGTCGAAAAAACTACTGAACATTCATTCGGGGGTGAGCAAAATCAAAATTTAGACTCAAATGTGAGTGATTTTTACTTCCTTTTACGAAGTAAAGGAAGTATTCTGATCGCGAAAAAAAAATCACTCACATTTGAGTCTAAATTTTGATTTTGCTCACCCCCGAATGAATGTTCAGTAGTTTTTTCGACCTTTCAGCACGTGCATATGTACCTACCAACATATAAGCAGCCGAAAAATCCTTTTCAACCACCCCCCGAGTTAGTTAGACGAGTTTTCTCGTGACGTCTGTATGTGCGTATGTGGGTCGCATAACTCAAAAACTATATGCCGTAGAAGCTTCTAGCTTGGTATGTAGGCTCTGAGGATGGTCTAGTTGTGCACCTCTCCTTGTGGTTGCATTCGAATGTTCCCAAGGGGGTGTTTTACCCCTTTTTTGTGGTGAATCAGTGCTAATTTCAATGCAGACTTTTAATGCGACTTTTTAAATAGCGCCAAGAACCTTCAATAATATCGTATAAATTGCGATATTTCAACGTTCTTTCTAAAGCGTGTCATTTCGGAAAATGTGTTATTTTGTTTTTGAAGTTAGGTAAGAAAACTTTCTTCTTCTTTTAAACTTTGGTAAGATGTCTGTTGGTTTCTGTGAGTTGGTTCTATTGCATTCGAATGTCCCCAAGGGGGTGTTTTACCCCTTTTTAGGGGTAAATCAGTGTTAATTTCAATACAGACTCAAGTGATATGAATTGGCGCGACCACTTGGCGATATGTCGCCAAGCTTTTGGTCGCCAAGTGTTTGCGCCAACTTGGCGACATATTACCAAGTTGGCGACAAATTTGGCAAAAAAAATTATTTTTTGAATTTGGGTTCAGCTTGGCGCTATTGGCGTTATTTTGCGAAAAATTCACTGAATGATATTAAAATCAGCCATATTTAGAAAATTAACCATTGTAAAATATTTTTTGCATTGTTTCGTGGCAGATTAGGGGAGTAAATATTTGAATTGTTACCTTGCTCACTCCAAGCACTTTTTTTAACACTTAAGGCAACTACTAAGAAATTTACACGTAAAAGGAAGTAGTGTGGTGTCCATACCAGATTTTTTTTTTTTCGCGATCACAATACTTCCTTTACTACGTAAAAGGAAGTAAAAACATGCTAGCGAAATGATATATAAGATTGTACACATAATTTCTACAGTATTGAAATATCTTAATTTAACTTTCAGTATGCCCGTCATTGCGAAGACACTATAAAATTAACAGATTTTATAATTCGAAGTCCAATTTATTCTTTATGGCGTGAAATATACATATTTTAAATCCGTTGTGAACATTTAAACTTTTTTTGACGTTTTTACTCGTATATGATGACATAACTTATCTAGAACTTAATTTGTATCTATGTAACATTTATGTAACACAGATTTACACCAATTTAAAAAACACAGTTGCTGCAATCCCTACTTCTGGTAAAAGGTTCCTTTTATTCCAACTGGCGATTCTTAAACGCAAATATTTCCCCTTCGACTAAAATGAACTTTAATAAAACACGAGATTGCAGAACAATGCAGTAAACATTTGCACAAACACCCATTTTTCTACAAAATCGAAATTTCTGAATGATTTAATTCATTGTTTAAATTGGTCACGATAGAATTTTACGTTTTACCTGCGGGTATGGAAGTGAATCACATCTAATATTGTCACGTTCTACAGTTTATTATCTATTGTATTTATGAAATTTATAAGAAAGAGTTTATGTGAATATATATTTTCACATAATATTGCACAGAGTTTAAACTTTTCAAAATCCGGAATAAACTTACGGAGACGTTCTGTTTTTCACTCAATTATACACATTACGGTACAGTATTTTTGTAGGCAATATTTTGTCTTTTTGTTCTATACTTATGTAATTTTCTCTTATGCAGCTTCATTAAAACCAAAGCAATATTTTGTTTTAACTTTTACTGGTGCCTCAGCTGTTGCATATTCATTTTGAAAATACATATTTCATATTAATAAATAATTCAAATCCATCATCAATGTCCCTATAATTCTTCTAACTCTGATTACTGATTCTTAGTAGTTACCAAATTTAGAAAATCACAGTTATTATCCTAGTTCAAACAAGCATAGAAAAATATGAAAAATGTTAAGAGCCGATTCAATGATGCATCTTGAATATGCAAAAGTACGCGATGTACTATAATCCTCGCATTAGAACTTCAAGCTTTTGCCTATTTTCAGGCTTTTAAGGCGCAAGTAAAAGCTTCTTATGTGTTCTGATTTCCAAAGAGCACTTTTCTGCTTATAGTATGCTTTTTCAATTTGATCTTTGTTTGGAATTGATATAAAAGGGAAGGATATAAAGTGAAATAGTTAAAATAACTTATACCTTGTTCAAAATGAACAAATTGGAATGTGTTTTGAAAATAAAGCGATATCTTCTCTGACAAAACTTGCATCAGAACAAAACTTTTCATTTTGACAGTAAATTTATACACTCAAAATACGTGGGAAATTTTTCACTTTTTTTTTCATGGGGAAATAGTAAAAATAAAATGCGTTTGTAAGAAATATTTTCTATACAGTCGACGCTCGTTATAACGACCACACGTTATAAAGATCATCCTAATATAACGACCGGTGAGAAAACCCCCAAATGTATCCCCATATACTCTATGTTCTACCTCTTATAGCGACCACTCGTTATAAAGACCATTTTCTGTAGGACGGAGACGGTCGTTATATCGAGCGTCGACTGTATAAATAATAAAAATGGTTTAATTATACGAATGAAAAAGATAAAATAAATAAATGAATAAATAACGAAATAATAAGCGATTAAATAAATACATAACCGGATTAACATGTATGAGAAATAATAAATAGTAGAAAAAAAGAAAAGAAGTGAATGAATTAATAAATAAGTGAATTAATAAATAAAAACATATAAATAAATTTATGAATGAATACATAAGTGATTTAATAAATGACTGAATAAGCATGCGAAATAAACTATTTCATTTGTAACAACCACTTAACCCCGCGTACACTTGATGATTGTACAAAACATTCAAAATAAAAACAAGCACAATAATATAATAAATAAACACTGTCCCAAATATCAGTAGGTCTCAATATTTAAAATGTTAAAATAAGAACTTTATTATTTCATAGTAACAAATAACTATTGACTTACTACAAAATATTACAACATGAGTTTCAAATTTTGAAAGTTGCATTTTTTAGCATATCCTTTGATTTTCAAACTATTTCCTGCTTAAAATAGACAACTTGTGTAGACTTGTACTTGCACAGATAAAATATTACCCGAACGATGGTGTTACGGACAGAGTAAACAAATCACTAGGGATGCACCGATAAGCAAATTGGCCGATTACCGATTACCGATTAATCGGCTGTTGATAATCGGCCGATTAATCGGTCAAGCCGATTAATGATCAGGATGATTTTTTAAATACTAACAATTTCACTATCGCCGCTTTTTTCTTTTGTTTACAATTGATTTTAGAAATAGTAATCTATTTATGAGAGAAAATATATACTATTTATTTATTTTTTCATTTTCCTAATTTCTCAAAAATAATTTCAAAATTTTATCCTATTTCTTAAAACCAATTTCCATATTACTGTCAATAATATTATATTAACACATTGTTAACTATGTTACTAGACATAAAAATTTTTAAAAAAGGGGGGGGGGGGTTGTGGTGAGCACTCTATTTATAAGCGCATTTAATTGAACTAATTCAATATTTGTAGCCATTTAATTCAAGACTTTTATTCTTTGTGAAAATTAGAGGTTATCTAAAAGCACGGCTAAAAATAAAAAAATAGACACATGAAAAATGTTGCAACATTGTCTATGTATACATTTATTCAAAATAAGAAAATTAATTTATTAAAAAATATATATAAACTGTGATTATTATTATTACTATTCATAAAATTATTCATCATATTTTCACAGTGAAAGTATACTTTTGAAAATAATATTAGAAAATATTTTTTCCGCCGATTAATCGGTACGATTTTGTCGATTATTAATAATCGGCAAAGTGGCCGATTATGGCCGATTGATCGGTACTGCCGATTAATCGGTGCATCCCTACAAATCACCATTTCACTTTGTCCCACTTTTTCACTTTGCCTCCACTCTCCTTACGAGTAATTTTCAGAAAAAAAAAGAGTCCTTTTCAAACTGTTAACGAATTCTGGCGGTAACTCCAAGTTCTCTCATGTCACAGTAATTTAATACGATCAATCGATCATCCTTTTTTGAGCTGACTCATGATCTATCACATCTACCAGCAGAAAATCAGAGGCAGTGATTTTATTGCAATCAAAAGAATAAATTCCATGGCTTTGAAAGCTAAAGCTCTTTTTTTCCTGTAACGAACAATCTCAAAAACTATCTGAAATAAATTACATGTTACATGAAAGTAACACATTCATCCGAGTTTTATTTAGTTTCTCTCTTTATTTTATCACATTTTAGCTGCGTTGATCGGCGTTGCACGAACTGTCTGGAAAATAAAAATGCTTTCAAGTTGCGCATGTTCAATAATCAGGCTCAAATAAAAGAAAAAAATCTGGTGTGGACCCCACACTACTTTCTTTTACGTGTAAATTTCTTAGTAGTTGCCTTAAGTGTTAAAAAAAGTGCTTGGAGTGAGCAAGGTAACAATTCAAATATTTACTCCCCTAATCTACAGCGAAACAATGCAAAAAATATTTAACAATGGTTAATTTTCTAAATATTGCTGATTTTAATAATATGATTCAGTGAATTTTTCGCAAAATATCGCCAATAGCGCCAAGTTGAACCCAAATTCAAAAAATAATTTTTTTGCCAAATTTGTCTCCAACTTGGCGATATGTCGCCAAGTTGGCGTCAAACACTTGGCGACCAAAAGCTTGGCGACATTTCGCCAAGTGGTCGCGCCAATTCATATCACTTGAGTCTGTATTGAAATTAACATTGATTTACCCCAAAAAAGGGGTAAAAGACCCCCTTGGGAACATTCGAATGCAATCACAAGGGGAGGTGCACAACTAGACCCCCCTTAGAGCCTACATACCAAGCTAGAAGCTTCTACGGCAGATAGTTTTTGAGTTATGGGTGATTCTCCAAAAACCTGGCATTTTCGACTCACAAACTCTATAAAAACAAGAAATTCTGTCAAGAACTAAACGAGCCTACTTTCCCGTACATCGACATCGGCATTAGCATCTGATCAATATTCTCTTGATTATCTGAAACTAAAAATTATGTCAAACATATCTTTATAGCACTTAAAGCTGATTTCTGAAAGCAAAATATACCCCTCTCATCAGATAAAATAGACACGTAAAAAGTAAATAAACGAGTCAATAAAGTTTTGTCGCACCTTTTAAAGAATAACTGTTATAGTTCTTCCGTAGAAAAATTCCACAATCGTTTTCAAAAGAAAAAAAAATAAATAAATAAAATAAAAGTACAAAGAACTTCAAAACACATTTTATCAAAGAAAGAAAAAAAAGTCGTTCGTTAATAAAATGTCTTGAATTTCATTTTTAATCCGTTGCCAGTTGTTAAATATAAATAAGGAATAAAATGCTCTCGTGAATGAAAAATTTTTGTTGACAAAAAAATATCGTCTGCCAAAAAAAAATATAAAAATAAAAATAATAATAATAAACTAAACAAAAAAAAATGAATAAATAAACAAAAAGTCGTCTGCCCAGTCAGTCATTTTTTCTGAGCCTGCATTTCCGCCATGTTTGCGGAGTCGGAGTCGGAATCAGAGTCCTCACAGAAGATTATTCAGAAAAGTACTTTACAATACATTATTTATCAAAACCATTTTCTTACAAAGTTAGTTTGAAGGAAATCCGCCTTGAAGTTCAGAATCAACATTCAATTTAAATTTCTCCGTAGGCGCTCATGTTAAAATTTTTTCTGAACGGTTCATCATTGAACGAAAAATGGTTCAAATTGAAAAGTGAAATATAGGAATGAGCCTCTCCGAGATCTTTCGAACAAAAAAAAGTTTATTCAATTCGGACGGTTCACTTAAAAGTTATTAGGTGGGGAAAGGTTGTTTGAACGGTTCAATGTTGAACGAAAAAAATGTTCAAATTGAAAATTTAAATACGGTAATGAAGCATCCTTGCCGAGATCTTTTGAACAAAAAAAAGTTTGTTTAAATCGGACTGTTCATTCAAAAGTTATTAGGTGTGAGGGCTTATTTGAACGGTTCAATGTTGAACGAAAAATTGTTCAAATCGGAAATTTAAAAACGGGGATGAAGTATCCTTGCCGAGATCTTTCGAACAAAAAAAAGTTTCTTTAAATCGGACGGTTCACTCAAAAGTTATTAGGGGTGAGAGCTTGTTTGAACGGTTCAATGTTGAACGAAAAATTGTTCAAATCGAAAATGTAGATACGGGAATGAAGTATCCTTGAAAAGATCTTTCGAACAAAAAAAAGTTTGTTCAAATCGGACTGTTCATTCAAAAGTTAGTATCGCGGGACAGGTTATTTGAACGGCTCAAAGTTGAACCAAAAATTGTTCAAATCGAAAAATATCGAATATGGGAATGAGCTGTACTCGCCGAGATCTTTCCAACAAAAAAAAGTTCGTCCAAATCGGAATGTTCATTCAAAAGTTATTAGGGGGGGGACAGACAGACCGACAGACCGACCGACCGACAGACCGACACACAAATTCCCCATCTCAATACCCTACTTTCAAATTTTTAATTTTTCGATATTTATTTCATTGTTTTGTTTCTTTTTGACTTTTTTTTACTTGGCGATATTTTTTTTACTTGGCGATATTTTTTGGACTTGGCGACATTTTTTAGATGCATTAAGCCAATTTTAATGCTTTTTTCGTCTCCTTTATTTTTAACGGGAAAGTAGGCTAATAAAAATGCTTAAAAAAATCTAAAACAAAATCATACTTACTCTTTGCTAGGAGCTTATGAAGAGAAAAATAGAGGGAACTCACTTTAAGTATGCTACACCCCAAAAAAGGGGGGTCAATTTTTTCAAACCGACAGAGTGACAAGAAGCACTAAGTGAGCAAACAAATGAATTTTATCAAGGATTATCAGAAATTTTTCAACAATAACAAAGAAATAACTTCAACATGAATGAAAAACTTTGTTTATTGTTGACAAACAAAACTAATTTACAACCTCCTTAAACGGACACTGTTTTAAGAGATGCAGCATCCGACAAATTTAATATTTATATGAAGAAAGAGATTTACAATCATAAAATAAAGTTAAAATTTTTCTAAATGAACACTTTTTTAATAAATAAGACTCCTTTTTAATATTTTTAACTAATGTTTGGTAAATAAATCCATTTAACAGATGTTTTACCATTGCTTTAAAAGTAATGCTAGAGGGTAATTCCATGTAAATGTCAACCTGGACATGTTTTTTTCATCTTTCAATATATATATTTTGTGATACATCATTTTAAAGATAATTTTTCAAATTTTTAGAATTTAACGTAACTTTTTACAAAATATTACTCCAAACCCCTGAAAAATGGCTCTAAAGATAACATATGCAGTTACCCAAAACATTGCATATTTTTCTAACTTTTCACATTCATATATAGTTAAAAAAAACTGCAAATAATAAGGATTTTTTTTTTAATTACTTAAGTTTGGTTCTTTTGCTTTACAGAAATATATATATTTTTTTGTTTTATGATAAAATTAACATTGCAAAGTTACTAGGTATTCAGTCTGATTTACTTGTTATGTTAGTCACAAAAACATGCATTAATTCAGTTATTCTCTTTTGGAAATAATATTTTTTATATTTTCCACCCTGATCTCTTCTATGGGATGTGTACAGTTAGACTGATAAGACTGTTCATGAATAATTTCCTTTTTTCTGGCCATAGGACTTGTGACTAACATAACATCACTGTGTGTGACTAACATAACATGACTCTTTAAGAAATACTTAAATCTTAAACAAACACTTTATTTTAGAAACAAATTAATTTATTGAACCCCTTATTATGAAGAAATTAGTGTGACCATATATACTGCAGTAATATATTTTCAAAACAGTTCTTTTAATAGTTTAACTTGGAGTCGAAATTTTATGCTGTAATTCGCGACGCAAGTAAGCACTCGGCATATGAAGTCAACATCTTCAATGAAAGAATTTAAATGACTTTATAGCTATATGCGGGATTGCTGTGCAATTAGTTTTTCTATGAACATATGGAGCTGCTGCTCACTTTAAAAACATATAGGAACCTAACTGCCCCCATCATCTACAGGTCATGGGGTTTTATGAAATTGGATCATAGAAAGTGCCCACATGTATAACACAACATGCGAAGCAGCGTTTTACATGGGCAAAGTTTGGAAATTATGCAAAGGAATTACTTCAGTAATAAAAAAAAAACTAGAATTGAAGATAAACTGCTCATTTTTGAGTGAAAGTGACAACTCTGAAAAAAAAAAGAGTTAGACTTGTTTGAAAATAGGAATCCCCATATAGGTTTTTCGGTAATAATGATATGCTGTAAATATGGAGAAATTTAAAGTTTGTTTATTAAAAAATACAGGGGATGATATTCCAAGAAAATAAGTTTTTCTTTTTTTTTTTTAAGAAATTGTGGAAGACAAACCTGCTGATGATTTTGAAATAGATTCTCCCGGACTGTTTCGAGATACCAAAACTAAGACAGTGGGTAATCTTATTGTGGTGGTATTTACCTCTTGTAAGTCGAAAGAGAAATATGGCAGGCAGGTTTTAAACATGAATGAAAATGCTTATGAAGTTCTCTTCGTGAGAAAAGCTCTGAGGCAACCTTTGTGTTTCCCACAAATGAGAACAAATTTTGGATTTAAGGAACTCAAATTTTGTAAGTCTTGTCGCAAACATCTGTAAATTCCAGCAGACATTATTACTTTAAATACAAAATTGAACTCGAAATTTTGTTTACAGGTAAACATGTGTGTTAATCTTCAATAAAATCTTGTTTGCATTCTAATATTTGTATTAATATTACCTGTAATACACTTAAAGTTAAATGTGTAATCGCGTGTTATGTTAGTCACGTTATGTTAGTCACAGGCAAATTTTATTAAAACACTACTTTTTGTAATATTATTTAAAATATATGTCAAATTTACAATTATTAATGTGAAAATAACGTTTCACATGGATACTATCAGGGAAAAAATAATAATTTTATAGTTTAGTTTTAGAGAATTGTGTTGATGAATTTAATACAAAATTTTGAGGGTTGCAAATCTGTTATGTTAGTCACGTTGATCAAAATGCTCCCTAACTGCCAAAAATGAAAGTAATATTATTATTTTTTTTATATTAACTTAAACAACTCATCTATGCGGAGAAGAATAACACCTCGTTTTTGGTGTTGTGACAAAAATAAGGCTCGCACACAGAAAATAAGATTAAAAATTTATTCTAATTGTTATGTTAGTCACAATGGAATTACCCTAGAGTGATTTTTTTTCTTTTGCGTCAGGAGAAGGACATTTTAATCAAAAAAGGCTGATATTTCTATCCGGAATTATATAGAAGGTAAATAATGGTATTTTTCTCTTTTATCCTTTTAACTCAATTACACACTGCAGGCAGAATTATTATTTTTATTTTATTTAGAACAGAAATGTTGGCCAGGAGAGGGACATCGAAAATGTTACATACCTCATTTTGAACTAAGGAATAATAATACGAAAAGCAGACACATTCAATCGACAAAATACTCTATGAGTCCAAAGAAGTGATGAGAATAAACAGTGTTATAGTCTGCAGATTCAAACTTCCTTCTTTTTGCCTTCAATAATTGAACCAATTTGTAGGCCAGGAGAGGGACATGCAATCTGGGGACAAACTTCAAAATGATCTACCTGATTATATAATCATTTAAATAAGCTAAAACAACACTATATTACACTCATAACTATACATAATTCAACACCACATGTAGAATTTGTGCAATGTTCACGTAAAATTTTAAAATAATTTATTTACATTTTAGAAACAGGGTGGGACACGCAAAAAAGGCGACTTTTTGGCTATTCAAAAATTTTTGTAGAAAAAAATAAATGAAAAATTGCTTTAATATGAATTGAATAACATCAGAATAAGTATTTCTAACAATTAAAAAAACAAAAAAACTTTCAAGGTCAAATAAATTTTGTGCTGTCCTACGGGGACATCATATTGTTCGGATTTTGGAGAATCACCCTTATGCGACATACATACGCACATACGTATACACAGACGTCACGAGAAAACTCGTCGTAATTTACTCGGGGATGGTCGAAATTGATTTTTCGGCTGTTTGTATGTTGTTAGGTACATATGCACGTGCTGATAGGTCGAAAAAACTACGCGACATTCATTTGGGGGTGAGCAAAGTCAAAATTTAGACCGAAATTGGAGTGAAATTTTTTCGTGATCACAATACTTCCTTTACTACGTAAAAGAAAGTAAAAAGAAATAGCGTAAACTTTCCCTTCAACGAGTAGAAAAGAGCAATTTTAGGACTCAAAATTTACATTTTAGACCTCTTTGAATTGTTATTAAGTTCTAAAAAATGGGCGCTCAATTTTCCCCCCCTAGAAATTAGGAAACTTCCTTGCTTTTAGAACTATTTTTTCAATAAAAACTTTAAAATATCTCTTTTTCAGCCATTAATGAATAATCTATTAAAAATGTCGAATTTTAATAACTCTAATCTGCATTGAAATTGCTTTCCATGGGAAAAAAATATTTTGCTAAACCATGGGGGATGTATCTGAGCCTTCCTCCCCCCTTAAAATTTCCCTATTAGTACCTATGATTGCAGTAGTCGCTCTAAGAAGAGAGTTGATACGGAATTTGCACGTTATCGAGTTGAGTTAAAAGATAAGACGCAAATCCTCATTACTGAATAACCCAATAAGTAATAACCTAGGATATCCGCTCTTTAGAGGACTCAAAGGGGATAAAACTGAAATTTGACTCCAAAAGGGGCAGACGCGTCATTTTGAACTTTTCCGGGGTGGGCAAAGGGTGTGAACTCAATCTAAATGACACGAAAAAACAGCAAAAACCACGCCCACTTAAATGTAAATCCATTTATTTCCCAAAGTGTGACGAGGGGGGGGGGGGGAGATCAATTGACCCCAATAAATGACGGGCCTAAAAGGGGCCCCGAAAAAGCGTTTGGCTTAGGACTTCCTGATATCTTAACTGGGCCGTGGTGGCCCGATCGGGAAGGCATCGGCCTCGTGTCCGGAGGAACCCGGGTTCGATCCCAGCCGATCAAATGTCCACCGTCTTGATTAATGGCGGCTGGGATAAACTTTAAAAATGTTGTGGTTACAAAGTCCTCCAAGTGAAACGATACCTCTGGGGGTGCTGGGCCTAGGGTTTGCTCGACGCTATATTCTGGTTCAAAATTAAGAACAGAGCGCTCTTCAGGGCCCTATCCCGGTTAAACCACGAAGCTGTGGTAGGAACGGGGGACCCTGGAGTGTGAAATGAAATGAAATGAAATGATATCTTAACTGGCACTAGATATTTTTTTTTTCTTTTCCATTTTCTCTATTCATCACCTTTATAGACCTTAGCTTCCCATAAAGATGCTCTGCAATAGAAAAACAAAGTTCTTAAGCTTCGCACAAATCGATGGTCGATGCTGCATTTACGGCTTTGAAATAAAGCGCAAAAAAATGGTTTTCTTTTTTTTTTTTTTTTTTTGAAAAATACCCATTTAATCAAAAAGTAATAGTCGATTTTCCTTTTTCATAATCCCTAATATCTTCGAAAAAGAAAAATAAAGTTAACGATCAATATCACAAAGAGAAATAATTAAGAAATCAATCAGCATCTGAAAGAAATTTTCAAACCTTCGGTAATTGCACAATAAAGCTAAAGCGATGTAAAATACTTCAAAAAGCATCCTTACCTCTTAACCCTCGTGGGTTCCTTGGGGTCATATGTGACCCCAATGCAATTTCTGTTTAGTATATCTTGTTAATCAACCATTTGTTTTTAATGGCATTTTGTGGCTTTTATTCTTCTAGTTTTCTATTCAAAATAATGCTATTATTGTGTTTTATTTTTCCCGAATTGCATTTTCTGCACACAAGACCCTTGGGGTCACTTCCCCAGAAGGCCAAAAAAAGAGGACGTTGCAACTTTTGTCAAAGAGAACTGGAGAGAAAATGCATCGAAAAATGTCATAAGTGTTTGAAATTCACTTGCAAAAAATCATGTTTTTTCATGTCGGTAACAGTTGTAAATAAATCTACAGTTATTGTAAGTTTTGCTCTAAAATTTTAATTTTTAATGCATAAACTAAATTTTACTTTGATTGTGTCTTTTTATTTTTATTATTTTAGCATTAAAAAGTGTGTGAACTTAAATAATGCATGTAACATTCAATAATCATAATAAATTAATTAAAGGAAGCATTGGGGTCGTTTATGACCCCAAGGGTCTTGAGTGTAACTGAAATGGGAGGGACCCACGAGGGTTAATGCGTACGAATGGAAGCTAAACCCTTTTTTCCCCCTTCTCGCATTAAATTCGA
This sequence comes from Uloborus plumipes, assembly GCA_038373865.1. NCBI lineage: Eukaryota > Metazoa > Arthropoda > Arachnida > Araneae > Uloboridae > Uloborus > Uloborus plumipes. Next base: position 39,472 of record JAXGGA010007721.1, on the reverse strand, counting down.
ACGAAAAGAGCTCAAGATTTTCTTAATGTCCTCCTTTCCTAATTCCATAGACAGCATTTAGCCTCAGAAGTCGTTGTTATCAGGGGAATAGTTACGATGATGCTCTAGATACGAGAGAAAGCACTCTTCAGAAGACGATTTTACCTCATCAACGGCAGTTAGATGCGGTTTCCACACTTTTGGAAACTCAGGAAACGGATGATTCCTGGAGACTCTAAAGCTCTAATTGTATTTCGGTCGAATCCTTGAAGGTTTTATTAAAGTTTAATTTGCGCTGAAGGAAACTCTTTTCTGCATTTTTACTTTTTTTTCCTATAAAATGGTGGATTTGAAGTTAATAGGACCTCTCTCTCTCTCAAAAAAAAAAAAGTATATTCATATATTTTTCCTAACATGGTTTGAAATAGCTTCACGATAGCATTTTTGAAACCTTAACCTGTTAATCGGGGAATTAGCTATTACTCAACTCGTTTCACAATGGGGACTTTTTTTTCGCAGCGATAAGTAATATCACACCTCAAATAATAAAAGAATATCGTTTTTTTTAACTTATGATTTTTATTTATTTTGATAAAATATTTCATATTTTTAGCCATATTTTGTAGAAAATAAAAAGTACTTAAGTCATAAATTTATTACTAATAAAAATATATAAAACACTGAAATTCACAATAAGAATGTTCAAATCAGAATATTATTACTTACATGTAAGATACTGAAATGCAGACTAAAATGAATCCAAATTGTGGCAGCTCGAAGTATGGATCACGCAGCGCCCGTTTTCCCGTTAATAGCGCTCAAGTTACAGATTACAAGAACATGAAAATTCATGACGCATCGACAATATGATGGCATATATATAACCACTCAAAGATTTAATAGATAAGAACAACGTAGAACGTGATGCGTTCAATATATTACGATTAATTTCCATGACGAAAAATTTCGTCATGCCCATTGCGGTAGGCTTTATGTATGACGAAATATTTCGTCATACCCAGTTAACAGGTTAAGCTGAATGTTTTAATTCAAATGAATTCAACTCAGTTTTCAAATAGGAAGTGACTGCATTAATTTGAATGAAATCATGTTTCAAGCATTAAGTAAATGAGAGGAAAAGTGAATTTATAACCACGTCTCACGTAACTGTTGTCGGCTGTCTTTTTATGCATGGAGCTCACATCTTTTGCATTGGAAAGGGGATCCTTGTAACTCCGAAACTCGTTCCTGCTGCCCTCTGCATGGAGTAGTTCCATGATGAAAACACTTCCAATATCATAACTTGCAAATCAAAAGCTAAGTTTTCAGCCAGTTTTTGCCTTTAGGCACAAAAAAAAAAGTTTCTTTAAAAAAGTGCCCATTTTGCCAGAAAGTAATAATTCAATTTATTTCCCCCTCGAAGTCCCTAATAGTTTCAACCAAAGAAAAGAAAAGAAAAACTTTCAAATTCATGAAGGAAATTATTAATGATCAAATCAGCTCCTGAAAGAAATTTTTAAAAGCCTTCAGAATGCACATTAAAACTGAAGCGATATAAGATATCTCAAAAAGCACTTTTAACTCGAAATGCTTACGGACTGGAAGAAAAAGCCCCCCCCCCCCCCCCCCGCCCCATTCTCGCATTAAATTCGAACGAAAAGAGCTCAAGATTTTCTTAATGTCCTCCTTTCCGAATTCCAAAGACAGCATTTAGCCTCAGAAGTCGTTGTTAGCCGGAGAATAGTTACGACGATGATCTGGGTATGAGAGAAAGCACTCTTCAAAAGACGCGATTTTACCTTATCAACGGCAGTTAGATGCGGTTTCCACACTTTTGGAAACTCAGGAAACGAGATGATTCCTGAAGACTCTAAGCTCTAATTGTATTTCGGTCCAGTGCTTGAAGGTTTTATAAAGTTTAATTTGAACTGAAAGAAACTCTTTTCTGCGTTTTTACTTTTTTTTTCCTATAAAATTGCGGATTTGAAGTTAATAGGGCGCTCTCTCTCTCTCTCTCTCTCTCTCTATTTTTGTAAAGAAAGTGCATTGATATATTTTTCTAAACATTGTTAGGAGTAAAGTTTACGATATCATTTTCCAAACATTAAGGTGAATACTGTATAATGGGGTGAGTCTGAACATTTTTCAGTTTTCATCATAAAAAAAGTAATTGAAAGATTTTTTTAATTTGATTTTTTTGGGTAAAATATTGGCAACTGCATTTTATTTTAAATTCTAGTAGTAGAATCATGTTTAATATGTTTTCAAATATAAAAACTGAAGAGATCTTGAACGTCTTTTTTTTCAAATAATTAAATTATAGTTTAAAAAACTAAAAAATACGCGTTTAGAATCAATCAAACTAACATGCACTTATAATAAATACATCAACATGTTATATAGTTTACCTTTAGTATTAATAATAGTGTTCAATATATTACTTTTATTTTGCAAAGAGCGTGAATTTCTTCTTTTATTCTGAGTTACATACAAACAACTGCAACACTTATAATACATCAGCATGTAATATAGTTCAGCCTTTCGTATGAATAATAGAATTAAATATATTACTTTTATATTTGTAAAGAACGTGCATTTTATTTTTTATTCAGAGTTCCATATATACATACAAACAAACAAACTCACATGTGAAACTAATAAAAATGTATTAAAAACCTTAAGAAATTAATAATTAGAAAAAAGGAATGAATGGAAATATAGGTACTAAAATGTATTAATATTGAAAACATACAGTTCCTTTCTCTTCGCAATGTTTTGGAAGGTTTTTTTTCTCCTTATAGGGTAAGTGCTCCAGTAGTCGGCCAGTCTCCAGTAGTCGGCCACAATGACATAAAACTCCTCATAAATAGTACATTTTTAAGTCAAAATCAGATATGGCGCATTCACACATTCATGTACCTATTCTCAATCATCAACCAGTGGCAGTTAAGTTTTGGGTACTTTTTTTGAATTAGTAATGAGTCATTTCATTTTGAATGGTGTGCCCGTCATCCAAGATTGCAATTCTGCTTATTTTTCAGCTAAGAGGACACGTCTTCTTAAAATGGCCAATTACACTTATTAATTTAATTCTACTGTAAATTTGAGTGATTTTTATCTTAATGGAATGTCTAACATAATGTTTCAATGAAAGAGCGAACTCCTGGTTAGACTCGATTATTTTTTAAAGGGGTGGCCGATTACTGGGTACAGATTTCTTCTGCATTTCCAATAGTCGGCCATGGTAGGCCGACAACTGGTTCTAAGCAGTTTAGATGATTTATCCAGTAGTCGGCCACATACTTAATGTAGCTTTCATTCTTAATATGGGTTCATCAACTTAAAACTAAATTAACTTATTAAAATACAGCGACAATTTAACTGTTTTGAGTAAAAATACCTTTCCAAAGTTTATTTCTCTTGAAAAATAGTAATTGAATTAAATGTCTTAACTTCTTTTGTCCACCATTTCTACATTTTATTGCTCCTAGTGTTGTAAATTTAATTGAAAATTCTAAAAAAAAGATTTTTAAATACGCATACGTTAAGTTAAGATTATAAGTTTTAATACTCATCTAGTTGTTATCAAATAGTGTTTTAATAGTTTTTCTTATCAACTTTTATCTTAAACTAATGAAATTGGCGAAACGAGTGATTTGACTTCTGTTGATACTTATTCAGCAGTTAATAAACATTCCCCAATTATAGGAGATAAGATTCATTACTTAAATAGTCACATAGGCTCAAGTTATTTAATGAGTGCCAATCATGTAGTTATTCTTTTTTTTGCTATTATGCTTAACTTTTTGCTTTACCAAAGGTTCAAGTGTGTTCCCTTTGCTCTAGTTAGGATAATTGTTTCAAATGTTGTTACATTTTCACTAATGATTCTCCCCAAATGTTTGACTTCTTGAGTTTTCTTCGCTAGAGGATTAGAATTGTGCCGAGTTAATTTCAAAACTACATGATTACATTGTTGCAAACTAAATTTTGGTTTGTTTTCAAGGTTATTCCTTGTTTACTAATATTCTTGTCGAAAGCTGTAAGATTACTTTCATGACATCCCGAGTTCCATTTACTTCCTTATTTCATCTTACTTCAATTAGTTTAAAACAAATAAAGTTGCTTCAGTGGAACATTCTGTGCTAGATGAAGTCTTGATGGAGATTCCTTTCAGAGCATTTTTGAATGTATTTTTACTTGCATAGTTTTGGAAGCAATCATTTCTGAAACTACAGTTTTAGTTTTATGTTCCGTATGTTAAAATTCCGTTCTAATGAATGTGAACCAGTTAAGTGCCGAAGTAATTATTGGTCATGAATTGTGTCGACTCTTCTATTATTACGTCTTTATGTTTACATAAACAGCAAAGCAGTTTTTCATTTCTTGATTCTTTGGTCACTATCACTGAAAACTGCTGTTCACAACAAAACTATTCCTGTTTTTTTTACTTCCTAAGCAAGTACATTTTGTACATTTTATATAAACTTCGTCTATTTTGTCCCTTCTTGCATCTTTAGTAAGTGCTGCTGAAATTCTTTTCTTCAGAAGCTTTTTTTTTTTAACTTTCTTTTAAGCCCAAATTACGTATACGCAATACGTAATACTTTGTTGCAACAACATTTATTTTATCCTTTATCACTTATTTCACAATACAAAGTTAAATCGTTTATTTCTGGAGATCGGCCTAAAACGGTGTCCGCGTTTAACAAGAGGAAGGGGTGGTTAATTAAACTGTGACAGATTGCGGCAGGGCACAAAAGCATTATATGTAACAACTAAGCGGTACCCGCACGGCTTTGCCCGTGGTATAAAACTAAAACCTCATTTGGTAATAAATTCATATCGCAGAAAGAATACTCAATTTTAGTTATAATTCAACTATGATTCCTTAATAATAATTTGTTTGTGTGTTATAGTGTGGTAGGGGAGGGTAGCTTGAATTGTGAAACATTGAGAAGAGGGATGGAGGGGGGCCAAGTATGTTGGAAAAAAAGTGTTGCGCCATTTATACTCATACCCTTATGAAGCATTTTTTGATGTTTTAAATTATTTTCTTTTTGATATAGACATATTTTTAGACGTTGTTCAGAAAAAAATACTTTTTTAACCCAAGTTTTAAAATAAAACTGTTTTTAGGCAGCTAAAGTATAAAAACATTAATGTCCCGAGAATTCTGTGCTGATTGTACTGTCTAAAGTTAACCCTTTCAGACGTGGTGTCCGGTATACCGGACATCAACTTCAACCGCACGTAGCGTCTGTAATTTTCAAGCTGTGGTTATAAAATTTATTTTAATTGACTCTCTAGAACTTTATCTATTATCTCTGCTAAAAGTTTTCAGAAAGAAGTTGGCATCAATATTCATTTGTTGACATTTTTGCAACGATGGCTTCGTCACGAAAAAGTGAGTAGTAAAAACATTTATATTTTTCATAATAATTGTGAATTTAATGCAATTTTTAGAACATATTTTCAATAAATAGTGTATGAGGATATAATAAATACATAACAGCTTTAATTTGAATCTAAATTTACTATAAAATGAGAAGGATTAAAACCTTGTCCGCTATACCGGACATTCAGTCTCAATGGTTGTCGGCACTGCACTACTGTTTGAGCCTGAGCTTACGCATACAAGAGACACTTGATAGCTATGAATCGCCATATTTTATGCAGTTTTTCAGAAGTATTTTGATTTATTTATTGCTGACTTAAAGTATTGTTAGAATTTTCGTTTTATTCATATATTTATTTATGTATTTATTTATTTTTGTCGTGTGATTCTGCTTTGACTATCCAAAAATGTCTCAAAAAATTTCTTTTTCTAGCTCGACCTTGACATTTAAACCTTGGAGATCCTGATGATGAAAAAGTCATTTTCAGTATTCTGAACAACAGTGATGTATCTGATTTGAGTGAGGATGATGAAATTTGCACAAATGATAACAAGCAGAAACAGATATGCAGAATAGGTAAGTTTTGAAAAAGTGTCTTGTATACATATTTTTTTTCCTTTTTAGTTTTTACCTTTTTTAGGAGTTGATCTTTCACAATGTATCATGTTACAAGCTCTCAGCAGCAGGTTGTTTGGTAAAAAAAATAATTTGTCAACCACTTCTTTGAGAACAAGAATTATTCAGAAAGAATTTCACACCGAATCTTCCTATAAAACTTCGAGAAACAATTTGACTGATGCATAATTTTTTTCCTAGTTCCTAAGACTTCAGAGTTTTCCTAGGAATGCTTGAAACACCTTATCTGATATTAATGAAACACTTTGCTACATTTAAAATAAAGAGTTAAATTGGGTCAGCGATATTATTAGCGGTGACTGATAGATAATCGTAAACTGCATACATTTGCATTATTTCTTTGCGAACATTTAATCTTCAATACGTATCTCTTTTAGACTGCATTGCATCAGCATGTGTGTCAAGGTTATCAGCATGTGTGGCAAGTGTGTCATAATTTATATGAAACTGGTTTGTTATGATATTAATTTGGTTTATACAGTTATTATTGCACAGCATTACTTTATTACTCAGATTCACAAATAGGCAAGATTTTGAATTTGCATCGGGTGGCAAATTCATAATTGCTGGAAAATTTAATTTAAATTTAACAAGGATATTTTTTAATGTAAAGAAATTTGATTATTTAAGCTCAAGTAATCACCTGCGAATACAGGATGGCAAAACGAGAGGCAGGAAAAAACAAAATTTTATATTTTGCGAGGATTTTTTCACCGTGTGTATTAAATGTGCCCATTTTTAAATGTTGTTATTTACATCATTTGTTCAACTTACTTTTGCATTAAATAATTCACAAGAAAGAAACCAGGTATCAGTCAAAGGGCAAAGATAAGATGAGAACAAAGGAGGGGGCGGAAGTTTTTTACGTCTTAGTCCTCGGCTTAGTGTTACATCAAATCTGACTCTGATTATTGTGTGTTAATTTATTATATATATATTTTTTTTTGCTTAGTTTTGATATTTTATTTTAGGAGCAGATATATTGCATTCATCGACCGTTGAAAAAGATGAAATTTTGGTGGATATTGGATATATGCATTATGTGGAGCTTCTGGGTTGCTTTACGACTTTTGTCTTTACCAAGGAAAGTCTACTGAAGTAGATAATGAGGTGAAAAAAGCATATGGATTTGGTACTGCTATAGTGCTGCAACTGTGTCAGCGTCTGGAATATCGGGGGTATGAATTGTACTTCGAAAATTTTTTCAATTCTTATCACCTCTTGAGAATTTTGAAGGATAAAGGCATAAACGCAGCAGGTACTGCAAGATTAAATCGGTTTGGAAAAGTGCCGTTCTCTATTGAAAAAACCCCAAAAAAAGAAAAACGAGGAACGTCCGAAGAAATTACTTCTTCAAATGAAGATGTTGTAATGGTGAAATGGGCTGATAACAGGAATGTTGTGCTGGCATCTAATTTTATTGGTGTGGGCAAGGAAGATGTCGTGAAAAGGTGGGATAAAGAAAATAAATCCTACATAAATATCCAGCGTCCAGAAGTAGTGAAGCGCTATAATTTAGGTATGGGAGGAGTTGATCTGACGGATCAGCTTCTTTCTTTTTACCGAATTTTTATCAAATCAAGAAAATGGACCCTCCGAATGATATTCCATGCTGTCGACTTGGCCATCTGTAACAGCTGGTTAGAGTATAAAAAGGACCAGAAGATGCTTCTTACACCAGAAAGAGAAATTCTGGACCTTCTACACTTCAGAATGGAAATTTCAGAGTGTTTATTAAAGAAAGGGATGCCTCGTCAAGAAAAAAAGAGAGGAAGACCTCCAACATCCACTCCACCGGCATCACCGCATTTGGCAAAAAAGCCATTTACAGAAGTTCACCCGATGAACGAAGTCAGGTCAGATCAATGTGATCACATGCCTGATCACGACAATAATAAGAATGAAACAAGATGTAAAAATGATGCTTGCCACTTCAAAACAAATATTGTTTGTTTAAAATGCAATGTGCATTTGTGTTTGAAACGTGGTCGCAATTGTTTCAATGCGTATCACGAAAGAAAGTAATGTTTTTCCACTTAAATTCTTTTTTTTTTCCCAAGAAAAACCAATAAAAATTTTGGTAAGTAATTGTTTTCTCTTTTATGGTTTATTTCCTCATTTATTTTACAAAATTACACCTTGAAATTTTTTAAAAGTAAGGATTCAAACAAGAATTTACTTCTTTTTGTAATAACGTGTCCTGCAGCACTTGAGACGGAATGTCCGGTATACCGGACAAGTCATAAATTTTTTATTTATTATCAAAAAATCTTGAAATTTAGTGTGATTGATCCTGGGTATGTTATGTTGCTGTGGTTTAAAGGAAAAAAAATTGACGCATTTTTTTCAAAATTCCGTCTGAAAGGGTTAATAATGGTAGATTGATAGTTAGAGAAATAAGTAAAGCACATGGTGTATCAAGAAGTACACTACCATGATTATCTACACAAGTTGAGTACCAGAGGTACCACGAAAAATATGACCAGACTAAGTATAATGCATCGCTTCAGGCCCGTCATTCACGTTTTTAGAGGGGGGGACAAAGGGTGCAAACACAATGCAATTTCATCGGAACGGGGGGGGGGAGCAATTAACCCCCCTTCTGACCCCCCAAATGTTGGGTGCAAACATAATGCAATTTCATCGGAAAAAAGCAAACACCACGCCCACTTATATATTTACTGATTTCTCAAACCCGGGGGGGGGGGGCAATTGACCCCCCTCCTGACCCCCCAAATGACGGGTTTGGTTCGTTGTAAATTTCCCTTTGTTTTGTGTTTTTAATTCAACCCCCTATATCAGCTAAGATCAATGAAAATGAAGTGGCCGACTACTGAATTCAACGTGACCGAGCACTGGATTTCTGTGGCCGACTACTGGTGCATTTACTAGTGTTGACAACAGCTTGGATTTTAACATAATTTTTTTTTTAATTTCTGAAACAAGTATGTGATTCACTATCAGAAAGGTTCATTCTAAAGTTTTACCTTGTTTTTGTTGCTGTATTGATAGCTGAAAGTTCTGGGTTAGCCAAGATCCACAAAAGATCTCTTAAATGGCCGACTACTGGAGCACTTACCCTATGTTCTCTAATATCAAATCATCTTGCTTATAAGACAGGTCTACGGAAGAGCCAAAAACACAGAGAACTTTTCAATTAGCGTTAAACTTTATCGATTAAAAATTTTTGAATTGTGTGTAGCTTGAAACTCCCTCCCCCACTTTTTTTTTTTTTTGCCATAGAATGAAAGGGCAGAAGGGAGAAAAATTTACCAATGTCGCAAATCAATTTTAGAAAAAATGTTGAGCCTCTAACCCTGCAGCTATTTAGGATGCAGTTTTTAATTCCCTGCGTTTAAATGCAAAAATCAAAAATTCTTTTTCCGATACATTTTTCCGAGAATAAACTCTACTAATTAGGGAAAAAAGAAGAACTTTCTGCAGGCATTTGTTTATTTAAAAGTATTGTTTTTGTACGTTTAATTACCTTTTAACTTTTTAAGCATTTCACTGTACTATATGATTTACAGTGAATTCTCACTTATACGCCGACCCAAGGGACCAACAGAAAAAGGCCCATAAGTGAGAGAGACGTATAAACGAACAAGCCTATTTGAAGGACTAAAACACAACATAGGTTCTAATGAGAGAATGAACAAGAATGTATTCTATAGAAAAGGGGGAAAATAAAAAGAATAATTCTGCCTGCAGTGTGTAATTGAGTTAAAAGGATAAAAGAGAAAAATACCATTATTTACCTTCTATATAATTCCGGGTAGGAATATCAGCCTTTTTTGATTAAAATGTCTCTCTCCTGGCGCAAAAAAATGTCCCTCTCCTGGCGCAAAACAAAAAAAATGTCACTCTAGCATTACTTTTAAAGCACTGGTAATCTGGCATACTTAAAGTGAGTTCCCTCTATTTTTCTCTTAATAAGCTCCTAACAAAGAGTAAGTATGATTTTTTTTAGATTTTTTTAAGCATTTTTATTTTTATAGAGTTTGTGAGTTGAAAATGCCAGATTTTTGGAGAATCACCCTTATACGCCGGCCCAAGGGACCAACCAAAAAAGGCGCATAAGTGAGAGAGACGCATAAGTGAACAAGCCTATTTAAAGGTCTAAAACGCAAGGTAAGCTTTAATGAGAGCATAAATAAGATTGTTTCTATAGAAAAATGACATATTAGTATGGTTTGGCAATTAACTGTAACGTAACTACAATGATAAAGAGAAAACAAAAATTGTAGCATACCTTATTACAAACTGTTCGCTTTAAAACGATCCATAACAAGTAATTGTCCCTCTCCGAACTCTAGTTCATGCGGAAAAAATGCCTTCCGTGAGCAATAACGGCGAATGATTAAAGAGGAAAGTAAAGAAAGATTCTAATTTTTTAAAGAAAATAAATACATTTTTGTACATTTTACGGAAAATTCGTCGCATAAGTGAGATATTTATCTTCAGAGCGACGCATAAACGAATGATATACTATCATTATTTTGTTATGGAATGTGCTGGGATCGTTTGAAATCGTCGTATAAGTGAGAGTTCACTGTATATGTATAAAATTGTTGCCATATACATGGTTTCCACTCCAATCGTGGACCAATAGCTAATTTCTAAACCGTTAGAGATAAGCATATAGTTTATTTGGGAAAACATCTCCAAATTATGAAAGGAATTTTGGGTCTATTCAATGTTTTTCAAAAAGTCAAATTTTGAAAGAGTTACGAAATTTAAATTTTTATACAGCCCCCCCCGTCCTATCAATCATATTTAGTAAAACATTCTTGACACTGTAACGTTTAAAACTAAAAAAAAATCACTCTTCTACGACAAAAATTGACCGAGTTATGACGTTTTGAAAAATCAAGATTTTGCATTGTTTCATGACGTTATCGAGAGATCGCTTGAGGGACTGTATGCGAAATCCTTCAAAATCTTGATTTTTCAAAACGTCATAACTCGGTCAATTTTTGTCGTAAGAGTGATTTTTTTTTAGTTTTAAACGTTACAGGGTCAAAAATGTTTTACTAAATATGATTGATAGGATTGGGGGGCTGTATAAAAATTTAAATTTCGTAACTCTTTCAAAATTTGATTTTTTGAATAGACACAAAATTCCTTTCATGATTAGGAGATGTTTTCCCAAATGAACTATATGCTTATCTCTAACGGTTTAGAAATTAGCTATTGGTCCACGATTGGAGTGGACACCCTGTATATATTTTCCGATAGTTCTTGTATCTATGTTGGGATAACATGTTAGTTCGTGAGTATAAAGAGTGCACATATTGAATCATAGGCGGCTGGTGCACCTAAAAAGTGGAGGGGGGGGCGAAGGCATATTTTCATTTTAAAAACATTTTAATTTACTCTAATCGAGCATTCGAATAAAATATTCAAATAATGTTAATAAAGAATTGAACTCATACTCTGGATTCTTAATTCGGCTAGCACTCAATTCAACAACCAGTAATGTGGGCTAAAAGTCTGTGACGAAAATGTTATTTCGCATTAATGTTAATTTACATTGCAGTTTACGACATCAAAAAGAGTGATCAATTGACATTTATATTCAAAACACTGTTTTTTTACACAAGAATTGTTTTTTGCAGTTCCATTTTTGTGTCTAGAAGCCTCTCAGCCGCTGTCGAGACATTTTCGACAGCGTTGCCCAGGGAGTACCACGTGGAGGTGGGCTTCTAGGAGCCTCGTTCTGGACTCAGTCGGCTTGCAATCCTTTTTTGAAGGCAGATGCAAGCTTTTATCATTTCTAAAAAAATGGTGTAACAATCAGTGGAATATTATCACTTTTTTTTTCTTTTTTTTGCAAAAAGAGAAGATGACGTAATGGTTAAAAAATGATTTCAATGCCGACTGAGTTCAAAACAAGGCCGTGAAGCTAAGTTTGCCATCATCTGGCTAGTGAAGACTGCAAAAGTCTGTAGTCAATCAAATAGGCGTTTAGCAAAAAAGCATAATGAGAGAGAACTCTAATTTTGATTGTATTAAATCATTGCAGTGATTTCGTCACTAACCAGATGGATGCAAACTCAGCTTCACACTCCCCAGGGGGCCGCATCCGCCACCCGATCTTATCCCTCTTGCGGCCCCCGAGCTGACGGAGATGTTATATGTCAGCTTTTTTGCCAGTTTTTCATGATTTGAATGAAAATTCGATGGGTCATTTCAGCAACTCAATCTGAAAAGAAGAAAAGAAGACATTTAATTTACTTGTTACTCATTACTGAAAACATAACAAAAAAAAACAATGTTATTTATTATTTCTTTTTATTTAAACATATGTTTACTGTCTTTGAAAAGTTGGAAAGCCAATCAATTGACAAAAAAAAATCGATAACGAAAAGTTACTGATATTTATTGAGCTTATTTTGAATTACAAATCAATATGAAATATATTTTTCTATGAGAGTTTCATTATTACTGGTTGTTCGACTCCCGAGGGAAAAATCTATAAGTAGTTATGGTTTTAAAAACTTAATTAACTAGATAAAACTACAAATCTTAGATTTCTCAACATCGGAACAGTTTGCTGTTTTGAGAAGTTTATTATAAAAGTGTGAAGTGTTTTGTGACATTCCTAAGATAAAATTTTAATAAATGAAAAAGTTTTTTTGCGCATTTGCTGAAATAAACTTTGTTGAAAAGTGTGTTTTGTAACTACTTTCTATTGGTAACCATAAGAAAATGGGAAAGATTAAAATATTTGAAATTACCTTATGAATGCAGGCAAGAGTCTCTCCCTTTAGAAGAAATTTTCACAGGTTTATCTTTGTATCGAAGATGTTGGGTTGATTATTTCACTGAAATCTTCACAAGGTTTTACAAGTTCGTTTTTTTTTTTTTTCTGAGTTCGCATCAAAGTCTTCTTTTAAATGAACCTTTTGCAGATTTATCTTTTTGCTGAAGATGTCGGGTTGAATATTTCACTGCAGTCTTCAGAAGCTTTTACAGGCTCTCGTTCTTTTTTTTTGGGGGGGGGGGGGAGCTTGTATCAAAGTCTTCTTTTAGATGAGACTTTTGCAGGTTTTTCTTTCTGTTGAATATTTGTTGACTATTTCACTGAAGTCTTCAGAAGCTTTTACAAGTTCCTTTTTTTTTTTTTTTGAGTTCGTATCAAAGTCTTCTTTTCAATGCAACTTTTGCATGTTTGTCTTTTTGTTGAAGATGTTGTGTTGATTATTTCAGTGAAATCTTCAAATCTTTAGAGGGTTTTTAAAGCTCTTGTTTTTTTTTTTTTTTTTTTTTTTTTTTTTTTTTTTTTTTTTTTTTTTTTGAGCTTGTATCAAGTTTCTTTAATTACACTTTTGCAAGTTTGTGAAGATGTGTTGATTTTCATGAAATCTCAATCTTAGGGTTTTAAAGCTCTGTTTTTTTTTTTTTTTTTTTTTTTTTTTGAGCTTGTATCAAAGTTTTCTTTTAAATTACACTTTTGCAAGTTTGTTGAAGATGTGTTGATTATTCAGTGAAATCTTCAATCTTTAGAGGTTTTAAAGCTCTTGTTTTTTTTTTTTTTTTTTTTTTTTTTTTTTTTTTTTGAGCTTGTATCAAGTTTTCTTTAAATTACACTTTTGCAAGTTTGTTGAAGATGTTGTTATTTCAGTGAATCTCAATCTTAGAGGTTTTAAGCTCTTGTTTTTTTTTTTTTTTTTTTTTTTTTTTTTTTTGAGCTGTATCAAGTTTCTTTAAATTACACTTTGCAGTTTTGTGAAGATGTTGATATTCAGTGAATCTCAATCTTAGAGGTTTTAAAGCTCTTGTTTTTTTTTTTTTTTTTTTTTTTTTTTTTTTTTTTTTTTTTAAGTTTGTATCAACGTTTTCTTTTAAATTAAACTTTTGCAGGTTTGTCTTTTTGTTGAAGATGTGGGGTTTACTATTTTACCAAAGTCGTCAGAAGGTTTATCGAGTTTTTTTTTTTTTTTTACAAGTAGTAGTTAGGAAAATCATTTGACTTTTTTCCCTTGTGTCAGTAATTATGTCCACAGCTCTATGAGGGCTACATGTCCGAAATGTCTTGTCATTGATGTTAGGGGTCGCACCAGCCGATGTTATTCCCTCTTGCGAACCCCCGAGCCGACGAGGATCTTATTAGTCAGCTCTGTTGTCAGTTTGTGATAGTTTATTCAGTAGTTGAAGGATTGACGCAGCAAAAGAATCTGAAAAGAGAGAAGAGAATGTGTTACTATTTCATCGTTACTCAACAAAGCAGTCTGTTTAATTTAATTTTTTTCTTAAACATAGTTTGGAGCATTTTTAAGATCTTGAACAAATTGCAAACTTAAAAATAAATTTTCTTTTAAATTGAATATGGATTAATATTTATTCACATTTCATCTACGTTTGGAGTATTTTACCTCAGTGTTTTTGAATCCTTTTTGAAATTGTTAAAAAATGAAGCTTACAACTAGATGCAAAGTCAAAATTGTTTTACACTAATGCTCTCTAAATTATTTTTGTGGCCTCAATAGCTTTAGTATAAACTCGATAATTTCAATGTTTTTGTAAACGATTTCATACTTTCTTTTCGAATCTTTGACCCTTCATTTTGTAATGAATTAAAAAAAGTTTTGTGTAAATCAGTAATATTTGTGCACTGTATTAATCACTTTGATATTTTGAACCTTAATTTTTTTTCCCATGCGTAAAGAACTTCCGGAAAAAATTGCTACAAATAAATTTTAGGTTACTCTTTTATAAATGAGAAGAATTATTTAGTGTTGCCATCTTTTACTAAATCCATAGAGATATAAAAAACGTTGATTCCAGATCCAGCGAGCTATTTGGCTGATCTGTCTGCTTTTTATCATTGCCAGGCATGGCCTGATTGACCCATGGTTAGGCCATAAGACTCGGCCTAGGATAACCTTAACTCAAGGAGCCTCCTAAAGCTGTAGATTATGCAGAAGAATGTAACAAGGCATGGTTTTAATTTGTCTATCAAGAGGTTTAAAATCAACAGCAATATAAAATAGTGTTTGGCAATGTGGCTTTTAACCTCCAAAAGAGCTATTTCTCACTATTAATTAAATTTTATTTTATTTTTATTGTACTTTAAAAACTCGGTGAACTAAACAAAAATAAATCTTAAAATGTTCGATTTCTGAAAGGATGATCATTTTTAGAAATTTATTTTTGAAGTATTAAGGATTTTGTGGGACATTCTTAGGACACAAATTTAAATGTTGTACTTTGACTAAAAGTACATTTTATGTACATTTTCTGAAATGAATTATATCGAAATATCTGTTTTCTATTCACTTTGTATACTGTAAATATGAGAAAAAAATGAACGACAAAATAATTAAAATTACCTTTTGACTGCAGATACAAGTCTCCTTTTAAAAGAAAGTTTGGCAGGCGTTGCGTTGATGACGTCCCCGCAGCCATCAGAAGGTATTTCAGGTCCTTCTTCAAGAGATGTTGGAGAATCAGCACCAGGATTGGGTTCAGGATCAGGATTGGGCTCCGCACCAGGATTGGGTTCAGGATCAGGATTGGGCTCCGCACCAGGATTGGGTTCAGGATCAGGATTGGGCTCCGCACCAGGATTGGATTCAGTATCCACAGTTGGTTGTTGAACAAATTTGGAGAGGGACTTGTAGGACAAGTCCACCATTCGAACCACGAATGTGATGTGGTCGTCGCTCCCGGCTTGGAAGAGGATGTCCAGGGCCTCGAGAGGGTTGTATTTGCGGAGGGTCACGCCGTTGATTTTGAGTACGACGTCCCCCACGTAGAGGTCCCGGAAGGCGGGAGAGGGGTGCACGCAGTGGGTCACTTTGAAGCCTTCGAATCTGGAAATACAGGAAAAAAGAAACTTTGTAATTAAATGATTGTACGATAAAACATACACAGTTTTACTTTCTTATGAATGAACTCTCTTTTATTTCCTAATGTAAATAAACTGCTAAACAAGAAAATGAAATGAAAGAAAAATATAGTTTAGATCCTTTATGAGGAGCTGAATTAATATATAAAGCCGAATAGGCATAGTGCGGCAAATTTTACTTCAATAACATTTTTTTTCTTATTCTTAAAAACTAAATATGCATTAGCATTTTTTTTAATTATTTTTTAAAAAACTGTTATCCCTATCAGTTAATATTTACACTTTCATCTCTTATGAAAATGAAATATTTTTCAAGCATGGTACTCTCCCAGAAGTGCGACATTGAAAACAAAAGTAAGAGAAAGTATTTAAAAGAGACTTGATGCATATTTGAAAATGGGCAGTTTTCAAGAGCGGAAACTTAGCACTCTTTGCACTGTAATCCAGTTACAAATAAAACTGCACGGAGAAGTAAGTTATTGGGAATTCATATAAACAATGTCACAGAGGAAAGACGTCTATTACAGTCAACTCGCGATTACTTGAAGCCCTATATCTCTAAAATTCCTTTTTCTCTAAGTCCCGAACTACTGAGAAGGCTGTGGGAACTTCCGATAACTAGAACATTTATGCCGATCCCTTGTGACTTTGAGCTGTCAAAAGGTGACTGAAGAAAAATGAGAAGTTTTGTGAAACATTTAAAACTTGGAGGTTAGAATGCGGCACTGTAAAAAATGAATGCTGTTTTTACAGTATAATACAGCTAATTTTACGGTAATAAACAGTAAAAATTGCTAATTTTACAGTGATAAACTGTAAAATTGCTGATTTTATAGTTTACTACCTTGCATTTTAGTTTTAAATTGGAATCTCGGCTGCCAGTATTATACTGTAATAGCAGCAGTTCATTTTTTGAAGTGTAAGCAAGTCCCTTTTTATGGGTGTTAACAGAGACGCTAAAAGCCAAGGCGAGCCCCTGGTTAGTTTGGTCTGGATATGGCCTGTGTTGACAATGGTAGCCCTGTCCACACAAATGTTGTTTTGTCGTAACGCATTGCACACACAGTTGGTAAGATTAAAGCGAACTGTAGTAAGTATTTAGGCTTACCTATGAAGGTCATCAAAGGAAAGTTTGAGAGTCATGCCAAAGGTTCCGTTTTCCTTGCGCAGAGTGATGGTATCCTCCCTGAAAATAAAGTTTTGGGTTAATTGAATTATTTGTGTCGAAATTGTTGATAGGATACAGATTTTTTTTTTTAAAGAAAGAAAAACTAAAATTTTGGATGTTTTCAAAAAGCTCCATGTTTTGAAAATTCATCAGAGGATTTTCTTTTTTTACAGTTTGGGGTCCATTTTTTTATCCGAGGTCAGCACCTCATATTAAGTTGAACCTCGCGGACCAGAACACATACAAAATTTAAACATATTTGGATTTTTTCCAACATAACATGGAAAAACATGGCAAGAGAAGGAAAATAGCAAGTCAAGAATTGTTGTTTACATGACTACTCGCCTTTTTTGTTAATATATAAACTTTTTCAGAAACGGATTTCTGACTACGGCTACAAATTTGCAGCTATCATTCACAACAAAGACTAAAGAAAATCGGTTGTTTTGGAAGGATCCAGATCATAGTTTTCGAATCCTAACATTCAACATACAACGGGTCGCGTGAATCTGTTCCGCTGGCCGCGTGGGGCCCGCGGGCTGTGTGTTGGATACCACTGGCTTAGTAGAACGTACAAGTGCATGCAGAGTTATACAGAAATGTAATAAAATGTACCAAAACAATGACTTACTCGATGGTGAGGGGTCCGTATTCCTCGTTGTCCCAATCCTCGTCAAACGACAGGTTGGTGAGTGATGATTCCGTAGAAGACATTTTCGATCAGATCTAGAAAGAAGACATAGAAAATGTTAAAATTAAATTCTTTAATTAAAAAACAAGATAACCCAGAATTTGTTTTTGTCATATCAAGCTTTTCGCGATCAAGATTTGCAGTCAGGTATTGATTCTGTGATCCTAAAAGTTAATTTTGCATAAAATTTAGCTTTCATTTTCAGAAATTTTTATACATACTAAATATTATGCAAGGAATAAATAAAATAAAATTAAATTAAATTAAATTTTAAAAAAATAATAAAAGCTCCAAATGACCTATTTTTAACGGAAAAGTAACGAAAGTACAATATCATATGTTTGCCATGTTTTTATTAATTCAAGTTCAAGATGTCCCATTGCTTCTAACACACGTACATAAGTACACCTACTCTCTTGAGTTAGGGCCCTGCTCCACATCAACGTAAAACGTGACCGAAACCGAAGGCAGAAACCGAAAATCCGGGTACTTTCCATAGGAACACTATTTGATTGATTTTACGTTTCTGCTTTACGTCAATGGTGAGCTTATGCTAATTCTGGAAAAGTTAGAAGTAGTCAAATCGGGCCACTGGTCGATGGGCAAGGTAACTTAATTCAGAACGATAGGGATATTGCTAGTGTGTTAAATAACTTGTTTTTCCAGTGTTTTTAACGACAACTGTATCTCAACAGTTGACACCAGGGTGACGCAAGCTACTATACAGCTTCAGGATTTTGTTTTCTCCAGGAACGACGTTTTATGTCAGTTGAAAAAAATAAAATCAACTAAACTACGGGACCAGATAATATTTATCCAAAAATTCTAGTTGAATGTGCAGAGGAATTGGTTGACGTTATTGTAAATATTTTCAATGCTTCGTTCAGCTCAGGGATAGTGCCAGTAGACTGGAAGCTGGCTAACATTACGCCGCTCTTCAAGAAAGGGTCTAAGGGTAATGCAGGAAACTATAGGCCTGTGAGTTTGACTTCAGTGGTTTGTAAAATTTTTGAAACTTTGATCAAAGTCGAAATTATGAACTTCTTAGAGACTAATAGTTTGTTGACTAGTATGCAGTATGGTTTCAGGGAAGGCAAATCCTGTGCTACTAATTTGTTACATTTCTATGATAAGGTTACTAAGGCTTTGGATAACAAAAAGTGTGTGGATGTTGTCTACATTGATTTTCAAAAGGCTTTCAATAAGGTGCCGCATGTTGCTCTTCTCAGCAAGTTAGCTGATATAGGAGTGGGAGGTAAATTTTTAACTTGGGTTGGAAATTGGTTGACTGGAAGGAAACGAAGAGTAGTTGTAAGGGGAAATTTTTCTAATTGGATGGAGGTTCTGAGTGGGGTTCCTCAGGGATCAGTTTTAGGGCCCCTTTTGTTTATCATTTTCATGAATGATATTCACGAGAATATTTCGGGAAACATGAATTATTTTGCTGATGACGTCAAACTTATGGGGATTGTAGATAATGAGGAACAAGTAAATCAGCTGCAAGAGGATTTGGATCACATTACTAAGTGGGCAGATAAGTGAGGTATGGCAGTAAATGTTGGGAAATGTCAAGTTCTGCATTTAGGTCATGGAAACAAAGGTACAAGCTATTATCTACAGGGCTCAACTGTAAGTCGGGCAGAAAGTGTTGTCGATCTGGGAGTTTTAATTAATCAGGACTTCAAATTTAGTCAGCAGTGCAGTGTAGCAAGTAACAAAGCTCAACAGGATGCTGGGGTTTATCAATAAATCTATTTCAAACAAATCTAAAAAGGTTCTTCTGCCCCTGTATAGAAGTTTGGTGAGACCTCATTTGGAGTATGCTATTCAGTTTTGGTCTCCACATCTTAAGAAAGATATTAATTTACTGGAAAGGGTTCAAAGGCGGGCTTCAAGGATAGTAAATGAGCTTACAGATTTAGATTATGGTTCCAGGCTTAGAATGCTTAAGATGTACAGTCTTGAGCAAAGGAGAGTCAGAGGGTACATGATCCAGTTGTTTAAATTTATCAAAATGAATGATGTTGATGGGCTAAATTTTTGTTTGGAAAACAGGACAAGGGGGCATTGTTTTAAGCTATTTAAATCTCAGGCAAACCTAGAGATGAGGAAAAATTACTATTTTAGTAGGGTTGTGAGTACCTGGAACAGCTTACCGGAGGAGGTTGTTATGAGTAAGGGAGTTGATAGCTTTAAGAGGGCCTTGGATATTTATTGGGGATTGTAATATTCGACTAGGACCAGCCTAGTTGGGCCTAGAGCCTGTTGCTCGTCGTCATCTTTTGTATTTGTATTTGTAATGTGGAGCAGGGCCCTTATGCTTAAAATAATCGATTTTTCATTGCTCGTGAAAGGAAGTAGTCTGGGGCCCACATCCGATAGTTCGCTTTTTCTGATTGTTCAGTAAATAGTGTAAAATGAGATTTTTAATGGGCGTCCCTAAAAGATTTGTAACAAAGCTACGTTCCCATGTATTCATGAAAGGATGTAAAAAGTGAAATATTTTTAGCTCTAAGATTTCACGGAATGTAAAGTTTACGTTTGCTGCAAATGGAAGAGGGTCCCTAAATCTGCTGGTGTATCTGAGTGATTGGGAAGGGGACTTGATTGCATCATTCAATCATAAAATGTCGCCATCTGGAAAATCCTTAGTTTTCCATGGCGATAAATTCATCATGCCGCCAGTGAACCCCATTCTTTTTTCTAGCCAATTACTGGCAGTTAATTGGGATGAAACCTAGTTTAAGGTCCGGCGATAAATTATAAAATCTGGCAACCACAGAATTATCATTGGATGATTGGATTGTTTGGCGATTTTAAACTAAATGATTGCAACCTTAAGCTACAGTCTGAAAATAATCGCCAAACCCGGACCCTAAAGTAGGAATTTACCGTTAATTGATTTACGTGACCCAAGGTCAATCGCATAGGCCTGAAATTGCCAGAACTTAAAATGTCAATTCTACGTCAATGTTTTAGCAAGCACTGAAATAAAAACTGAAGCAGTCTCGGAGTATGTGGATTGCATAGGACAAAAAAAAATTGTTGCTTACCAGTTTTTGAAACTTCTTTCGAAAATAAATCCAAAAAAACACGAATTTTTAAGACTGAGTTAGAATTCAAGCTACTAGCTATCGCATCCACTCAAAAGTGATGTGTTGGGATTTTGTTCCCTTTGTTGTAGAAACCGAGCATTGTTTCAACAATTGAACCTATATGCAGAATTGTTGTAACATGCTATCCATAATCGATCATTGTTGGTGTTGTTTCATCTACGTCAAAGCATTGTTGGTATATTTTCCTGCTGTTTTATTGGTTGGTTCCAATTGGGTTTTATGGCACAAAATTCTAAATAGACCATACTGCGCTAAGATTGGTTTTTACTTCTTTTCGATTATTTCTTAAACGAAAGGGATAACAGCCAGCTCTCAAATCACCGAACAAAAACATCTCTTACAGAATCTTAAAGAACACGCACCCTATTTCACGGCTTGGTTACATTAACGTGGTCGCTTGGCGATAAATAATGGAGCATTTCATGTGTTGTTAAATTTAGTTTGCGAAGTTTTCACCTTTACTGGAACTTTGAATGTTAGTTCATTGCTTTTTAGGAGTCCAAATAATTAGTTGAGCATTTATTTTTGAAGGGAAAAATATTTTACAGCATCGTATTTTGCCCCTTATTCAAAAAGTCAGTGCAGTTATCCTAGCGGACCTTGTGAAAACTAATCAGTTAAAAATAGCAAACAGTAAAATTGCTCGTGTTTGTGAGCAATGTTCTTCATTTTTGAAAAAGTACCTCTTAATGAATATCTCTATAGGGTATCATTGGACAAGATGATGACCCAACGGTTTTTTTATTTTTTTTTTTCAGAGACGTAGAAAAATCTAAACTTATACTTTGTCGGCTGCAATTCGCGTGAGGTGTCTCTTAATTTATTAAACTGTGTAATAAACACAAAAATGATTTACAAATTTCATGACACATTGAGTCAATATTTAAATTTATATTTATGGGTCAGCTTACCCCTAATACGAGGAAGAAGATTTATTAGAAGGCAAGATGACGACCTTGTTTAGAAATATATAAACACACGACATTGTTAAATTTTTCACTTCTCTCGGCATTCTTGGAGTTTCACCGTTTCTTTCTTTTTTTTCTGTACACTTTTCTGCCACCCTAGTAATTATGACCACCAGTGTACATTAGAGATGGAACGAAGCAGCATTTGGCCGAAGCGCCGAATACCGAAGCTTCGGTCAACTAATGGCCGAAGCTTCGGCTGGCGCACATATTGAAGTTTTTTGATTAAATGCATAATAAATGCGGAGAGTTTTATACTTTTCTCCATATGTTTAATGTTCTTAATTCTTAGCGTTACACAATATTTTCAGCTTACTGTAGCATTCTTAAATTGATTTCATTAATTAAAGTTTATTTTTATTTTGGTTGTTTTTACTTTAATGTTGTTAGTATTACACAACATTTTCAGCTTACTGAGTCATTCTTAAATTAATTTCACTAATTAAAAGTTTTCTTGTTTTGTTTTGCTTTGTACTGCTATTACAAGAAAAGACGACATTACTATTTTTGTATTGCAAATTAGTAGTAGGAAGCTCTACTTGGAACATGAACAGCTCAGTCTGCAGTTCAATTGATATTTTATAATAAAACAACTATTATGATCATGTATTATACCATAGAAATACCCAATCTACAACTATTTACGTTGTGTTATATATTATAAATATCTTAATATTCTTAATACAAAATGCTTCAGTTTTTGGTAAATTCGAAAAAATAGTATGATGCATTCTTTTTTACTTGTCTTTCATTTGGTATTTATTTTAAGAGGATTATTTAATAACTAGCGGTACCCGCACGGCTTTGCCCGTGGTATAAAATTAAAAGTTCATTTGTAAAATAATTGATATAGCAGAAAAAATGCTCTATTTTAGTTGTAATTCAGCAATAATTCCTTCAAAGTATGATATAAAAATCTGGTATGGACCCCACGCTACTTATTTTTACGTGTAAATTTCTTAGTAGATGCCTTAAGTGCTAAAATAGTGCTTGGAGTGAGCAAGATAACAGTTCAAACATTTATATCCCTAGTTTGCCACGAAACAATGCAAAAAAAAGTTTTACAATGATTAATCCCCTAAATATCGCCGATTTTAACGTCATTCAGTGGATTTTTCGCAAAATATCGCCAATAGCGCCAAATAGAATCCAAATAAGAAAAAGAAAACAAATTTTTTTTTGCCAACTTGGCGATATGTCGCCAAATTGGCGGTAAATACTTGGCGACCAAAAGCTTGGCGATGTATCGCCAAGTGGTCGTGCCAATTCATATCACTTTTGTCTGCATTGAAATGAACACTGATTTACTCCATAAAAGGGGTAAAACACCCCCTTAGAACATTCGAATGCAACCCCAAGGGGAGAAGCACAAAAATAAGTCAAAAGAGAAAATAAGAACAATTTTGTTGCTCACAGAAACCAACAGAAATCTTACCAAAGTTTAAAAGAAGAAGAAAGTTTTCTTTCCTAGCTTAAAAAACAAAACAATACATTTTCCGAAATGAAACACTTTAAAAAGAACGATGCAATATCGCAATTGATACGATATTTGGTTAATCTGTGCTTTAGGTACCCTTTTCTCGCTAAATGGGCGATAGGCGTGCCAAGCGTGGTAACCCTGACTGTTTTGCGTAGTTTCTCTCGGAGCTTTCAATACAGCGAGACACGCAAAAACGCGCCATTTGGTGACTTTTTGAAAACGCGCCAAGTAGGGTCCCAAAGCACATTTTCACCGGGAAAAAGACAGGGATGTCAGAGAATTGAAACAGAAAAATACTACGCTTCCTCTAAAAAATACTACTGTTTCCAAACGTTGCCAAAATCAATATTGCTAAAATGCGAAATCTATGCAAATGAAAAAAAAAACCCCGCCAAATCTTTTAATTAAGTCATTAAAGTATATTGGAAACAGGGTTGCCAGAAAAATACTACGCTCCTTATTTGGGCCGAAAAAATACAACCGTAGTATCAAAAATACTACGTCTGGCAACGCTGGAAAAAGAACGAAACAAAAATAAGTATGAACACGTAATCATGGTAACAACATGAAAAGTTGATTTCCGTTGATAAAATAATTCATTTCATCTCTCTTTTCAAACAAATTTTATCCTCGAGCTATTACATTTAGAATCGTTTGGCTTGCTTTACTGAAGGTAAGCCTTGAATTCCGGGATTCTTAAAACAATTGTTACAGCTCTCCTGATGATCGTAGAAACTTCGAAAAAATGTCATTTTGTGCAGAAAATTTCAAGCTTTCGAATGACATAAGACTTGAAAATGTGTATGAAATATTTCTTCCCTTTTTTATCGAATTTCCGCTAAGAATTCGAATAGAAAATAGTAAAAGAACGAAATGGAATTTTCGAAAAATCGCTTCGAGGTGCAAAACTACATGCTACAAACTAATTTTGTGCCAAGTGGCATGAAAATCGACCGAACGGTTTTGGCGCTACGCGCGTAACAGACAGACAGACAGAAAGAAAGAAAGAAAGAAAGAAGGACAGACAGAACCACCTTCAGCTTTATTATTAGTAGAGAAGAGATAGAGATAGAGATGTCACAAGTTCAAAGAAACTATTCATTCCAAGGTTGAGTTTTGGAAATCACAAGCAATGAATCACAAGTAATAGAACTTTCGTTGCCTAAAGAAAAAGAGCTAGAACTGTATATGAACAAGCCACTCTTAAATAGGAAAAATTGCCCACTGAATTGGTGGATGGAAAATAAGACATTTTTTCCAGTATTATCAGAATTGGTCAAACGCTACTTATCTGCTACAAGTAGCAGTGAATATACAGTAAAAGAACATTTTCCGAAGCTGGTAATGTGTACGAGAAGAAAAGAAGCAGGATTCTGCCTAAAAATGCTGAGACATTGGTTTTTTTACATCATAATTCTAAGTTGTGTGACAAATGAGCAGGTATTCTATTAATTCAAGTATAAATGACGAATCTTTTTTAAAGTTAATCAACTAATCAGAATTTATTCTTTTTAGCCTACTTTCCCGTTGAAAATAAAAGAAAGACGAAAAAAGTACTAAAAGTAGCTTAATGCACCTAAAAAATATCGCCAAGTCCAAAAAATATCGCCAAGTTAAAAAAATATCGCCAAGTGCAAAAAATATCGCCAAGTTAAAAAAATAAAAAGGTGAAATGAATATCGAAAAATTAAAAATTTGAAAGTAGGGTATTGAGATGGGGAATTTGTGTGTCGGTCGGTCGGTCGGTCGGTCTGTCTGTCCCCCCCCCCCCCCTAATAACTTTTGAATGAACATTCCGATTTGGACAAACTTTTTTTTGTTGGAAAGATCTCGGCGAGTACAGCTCATTCCCATATTTGATTTTTTGATTTGAACAATTTTTGGTTCAACTTTGAAACGTTCAAACAACTTGTCCTGCGACGCTAACTTTTGAGTGAACAGTCCGATTTGGACAAACTTTTTTTTGTTCGAAAGATCTTTTCAAGGATACATCATTCCCGTATCTACATTTTCGATTTGAATAATTTTTCGTTCAACATTGAACCGTTCAAACAAGCTGTTACTCCTAATAACTTTTGAATGAACAGTCAGATTTAAACAAACTTTTTTTGTTCGAAGCATCTCGGCAAGGATACTTTATTACCGTATTTAAATTTTCAATTTAAGCATTTTTGGTTCAACATTGAACCGTTTAAGCAACCTTTCTCCACCTAATAACTTTTGAGTGAACCGTCCGAATGGAATAAACTCTTTTTTGTTCGTAAGATCCCGGCGAGTAAAGCTCATTCCCACATTTGATTTTTCGATTTGAAAAATTTTTGGTTCAACTGTGAACCGTTCAAACAACCTGTCCCGCGATGCTAACTTTTGAGTGAACAATCCGATTGGAACAAACTTTTTTTTGTTCGAAAGATCTTTTCGAATATACTTCATTCCCGTATTTACATTTCCGATTTGAACAATTTTTCGTTCAACATTGAACCGCTCAATCAAGTTGTCACCCCTAATCACTTTTGAGTGAACAGTCCGATTTAAATAAACCTTTTTTTTGTTAGAAGGATCTCAGCAAGGATACTTCATTACTGTATTTAAATTTTCCATTTGAACATTTTTTCGTTCAACATTGAACCGTTCAAGCAACCTTTCCCCACCTAATAACTTTTGAGTGAACCGTCCGAATGGAATAAACTTTTTTTTGTTTGAAAGATCTCGGAGAGGCTTTCCCATACATTCCCATATTTCGCTTTTTGATTTGAACCATTTTTCGTTCAATATTGAACCGTTCAGAAAAAAAAATTAACATTAGCGTCTACAGGGAATTTAAGTTGAATGTTGATCCTGGATTTAAAGTCGGATTTTCTTCAAACTAACTTTGTAAGAAAATGGTTTTGATAAATAATGTTTGTAAAGTACTTTTCTGAGTAATCTTCTGTGAGGACTCTGATTCCGACTCCGACTCCGCAAACATGGCGAAATGCATGCTCAAAAAAAAAATGACTGACTGTGCAGACGATTTTTTGTTTATTTATTCATTTGTTTTATTTCATTTATAATAATTATTATTATTTTTTGTTTTTGGCAGACGATTTTTTTTTGTAACAAAAATTTTTCATTCACGAGAACATTTTATTCTTTATTTATATTTCACAACTGGCAAGGGATTAAAAGTGAAATTCGAGACATTTTATTAACGGATGAGTTTTTTTTTTTTTTCTTTTTTTTCTTTCTTTGATAAAATGTGTTTTGATGCTCTTTGTACTTTTATTTTTTTATTTATTTATTTTATTATTATTATTATTTTTTTTTTTTTTTTTTTTTTGAAAACGATGGATGATTTTTTCTACGGAGGAACTGTAACAGTTACACTCTTTAAAAGGTGCGACAAAACATTATTTGTTCGTTAATTACTTTTTACGTGTCTATTTCATCTGATGAGAGGGGTATATTTTGCTTTTCGAAATCCGCTCTAAGTGCTAAAAAGGTATGTTTGACATAATTTTCAGTCTCAGATAATCAAGAGAATAATGATCAGATGCGAGAATGCCGATGTCGATGTACGGGAAAGTAGGCTCGTTTAGTTCTTGACAGAACTTCTTGTTTAATTATAAATACTTAAAATGCGGATCATGGGTGAATGTGTGCTACTAATGGACTGGACCCCTTCCTCATATTTTGATTTATACAAAAATAAATAAATCAGATGTAGCTTTAAGTTATGTATTAACAATTACTTACTTGTTTTACTATATCCTGATTTTGTTGTTTAGAATCTTGATCAATGAAATACATAATAAGTTAATATATGTTGATAGATTGATGCATCTCTTTAAAAAAACTGAAATTGTGTACCTATAAATTTTAAAATATATAAAATTTTAAAATGAAGTAATTCAGGATGCATAATAGTTGCACATCTGCCCTTGTACACATAAGAACCATTACCATTGTTCAAAGTTTCAAAGCTAGAAATCATTGAAAAATACTCAATGCAGTATATTTATATAGCTTTTATTTTAAAACTAAAGTTTTTTTGAACAAATATAACGAAATGTATTATTTAAACGAACATACTGTTAATAAATATTTTAGAAAAAATTGAATGCATTCTGGCTTCAAATGTTCAATACGCACATATTTTTAATTGAATATAAATTTCTATTATATTTTATCACGAGGAACAATTTTGAGTTAAAAAGACTATCTTATATGATAATAATTGTAACAGAAAATTTGCTGCATAAATTTCAGGCCGAAGCTGCCAAATCACAACTCATGCTTCGGTCAGACCGAAGCTTCGGCAAAATGGCCGAAGTTTCTGCTCGGCCGAAGCTTCGTTCCATCTCTAGTGTACATTGCTTCCACAAAAGTCAATTCTGAACTGCATCCAAAAATTCTTGAGCACTTCACGACACTATCACCTGAGGATTTTTGTGATTTACTGGTAGATTACATGTTTCAGCAAGATTCAGTTCCATCCTACACAAATCGACAACTAAATGGCTCAAAGAGAAGGAAATATATGGCCTTCCAACCTTCTTCCACATCGGTTTTGTGCGGAATAATGAAAAACGACTTTTAAGAAGTTACAAAAAGAGATAAAAGAGGTCTTTTTCTATAGTTTAGACAAACATAACTTAGCAGCATATGGGCACTGCCATAATAACAGAACTATCAGTTTTTCTCAAAACAGATTACAAAGACTAGAAGTATTTTAAATCCTTTGATTTATTTCGAGAAATTCTTATGAAGAACATGTACTCTACTTCTATGCAATGCACTTAAATTTTGATGATTTCCAGAAAAAATATTCAATAATAGTATTTTTTCCGTAACAGACGTATTTTATGACATACGTCAGTTACGAAATCAAAAAACCATCATTTAAATACGGTTTCTGGAAATCTTCAACATTTAACAGCATTTTATAAAAGAACAGTCCTTGCTCTTCAGAAAATTTTATGCATTGATATAAGGATCCAACCTATTTGAAGTCTTTTCAGGTTTTTTTGAGCACCAATTGATTCTTTTCATCAAAGTGGAATTGCCCCGTTCACTAAAAAAATTTCGGAAACGTTTCTGAATATACTGGAAACATCCGTTTAACATCTCATTTCCGAATTACTCGGAAACGTTTATGGTATATTCAGAAACCTTAAAGGAAGTTGCCTAGCTCGATGCGCAACGAGTAAAATTGAGGTTCGGGGAAGATTGAAACCGAAAGCGGCGCCGTATTAACGTGCTCGCCAACGCGTGTGTGTCTTTAGTCTTACTTACTTAGTATAAAATCGGAATTGATGGGAACTGTAAATCCTTGAGGAATTCGATACAAGCGAGGAATATACGAATGGTATTTACTTCAGTGATCCGCGAAGCTTTTTCTCTATTTTGGCGACGTATAAAATTAATACGAAAACTAAATCCTCAAGGCGTATTTCAATGGGATTATCAGAGTGTGTAACACGTATGGATTATTAAGATACAAGAGAAGTTCGGTTTATTTTTATTTCTTCCAGAAGCCGGTAAGTATTATTCATTGCTTAGAAATCGATTTATTTTCTTTAAAGTGTATGAAATCTTTGCTGTGCCCAAACTTTTTTTTTCTTTGGACTTGTATCGACATAATCAAAACTGGTTTTCATTCTGTGCTTCAAGAAATTTATCTGGTTAAAATAAGATGAAATATTCAATAATAATAATAATAATAATAATAAGATCAGGGGCTCCCCGAAGGCAGGTCACGGGGGCTCGCTGGGACACCCCAAAAATTTTCCTCATTCGGCCAATTCGGACTGACGATTTGAAAAATTCAGGGACAGTATTGTAATATTTTTTGTGATATATATTTGTTTGTGAGTGCTGCAATCTTTCATTGTTTATGCATGTTCAGCATAAGGAGAAACGATGAATAAAAATCTGTCTCATTCTGGTATTGACGTTAAATATTTGGCAGAAATTTTAGAAATAAAATTTTGATATTTGTAAAAAGCTCCATGATACATATTGGGTGTCATCCTCCAAAAGGGTGTCACCCGGCACAAACGCCTCCTCCCCCCTACCTAAGCGAGGCTGCAAGGTTTGAAAGATTTTACATAACTTTAAATATTGTGCAAAATTTCAGAAAGAAAAAATTAAATTTTTTTCAATAATGTTTAAACACATTTCATATATCACGCCCCACAAGGGTGTCACCAGGGGAGGACCGTCCCCGCCCCCTTCCACGCGCCCCTTATCGACACTACTTCTTAAATAGGATTTTAAAATGTTTTAAAATTTCAATATTTATATTTACTGAAACTCTTAAATGCGTTGTGGGTGTCACAACCCCCCCCCCCCCAATTCAGAAGGAAATCTGCCAGCGCATATACCCCTAATTGTGCTGTGGTTTTCGGAAGAATAAATGAATTTGTGCATGTTGATGCAAAAAATTCTAAATTGAAGAAGCTTTCCTAAAGACTAAATGCCATTTTGGGGTCACACTTGTAAAGCGCGATTCAGATTGCGAGCGAAACGCGCGAGCGAAGCGAAACCGGTTTTCGGAATGCGTTCCCATGACAACGCGGTGAATATTCGCCTGTCGTCAGCATTCTAGAGCATGCTACTGTCTGTTTGCGTTTTGTGCGCCTGGCAACCACGGAC
This sequence comes from Uloborus plumipes, assembly GCA_038373865.1. Lineage (NCBI taxonomy): Eukaryota > Metazoa > Arthropoda > Arachnida > Araneae > Uloboridae > Uloborus > Uloborus plumipes. The sequence continues at coordinate 9,546 of JAXGGA010007721.1, read as the reverse complement.
GCTACCATCTGAAAAAGGGGAGTTAGGTTTTGGATGCGCACTACCCGATGCCTTCAGCTTTTGTTCGCTTACTACTACCTTGTTGCTTTTCCCCCTTATTTCGAGAAAGTCCGAAGAGACTTTGCGCGTGCGCAGATGCGGCGGAGGTCGCACAAAAAAATTTTAGACAGTAGATATCGTCGCGTGCGAAAGGAGAACAAATTTGGTAACGAGAGCGACAGCCAGTCAGAGGGAAGGCGCCATCTTTGCTCTGTTTTGACCGCGTGGACATTCGATTTCATTGGCTCTCGCGAGATGCGCGCGCTTTATCCTTAGTGGGTGAATACCATCACGTGACTTTCGCCCGCATCTAGTATGAATGATCGGAATTTTTCACCTGTGAACGAAAAACGCTTCGTTCGTTCGTGTCGCTCGCAATCTGAATCGGCCTTAAGGGGTATCATAAGGCTAAAAATACCCCCCCAACCCCCCATAGTGATGCTTTAGTGCCTTATAGAGTAAATCTGTACCTCAGAACCAGACTAACGTAAGTCCATTTTTGTAACTTTTCAGGAGAAGGGAAAAACGATTGCCGGATACATGCAAAGGATGGGACTCGCGCTCTTTTAACGCTGCTAAATAATTGTGAAGGAATTCGTTTTATAGAATACCGTTTTCATGGGTCGATGCGGAATAAGATTCTGAATACAATGCACTAACTTGGATAACTAATATAACTTTTTTGGAACTATTGATCGTAAAATATACTGATTCTCGGAGCTAAGAAATAGACTGGGCGACGAAGTGTGACACACATTTTCCTTACGAATGCTTTTACTTTTGTTCAAAAACTTAAATATCATGGGGAAATTGGTTTATAACTGTTTAATTTATCTTCATGGGAATGATTTAAAATCTTCAGTCTTGAAGGGTTTGTTTTTTTTTTTTTTGTTTTTGTTTTTTTGCGACAATTTTTAGATAATTTTCTATTTTCTTCTACATACGTCTCGTTATTTGTCGTCCATTTCCGCGGAAATAATTCCGTGCTGCCATCTAGTGACAAATTTACAAGTTAGCTTCCTTCTTATTATAGGTAATTGTAAAATTAACAAAAAAAAAAAACATTTAAACTAATAATGCTCAACCTTTAAACGCTTAAAACCTGCAGAATGCTGCAGACACGTGTTTTGGTATTACAAGAAACGCCTTTTTCAAGGCACAACATGGGGGAGCTTTCCCACAAGCTCACATTTTGTTGTTGTTGAATCGTTGAATGTATGTATGTGTGGCAGTCTTGTATGTGGTGTGCTCCTTCTTTACCATCTCCTGCATATGGTGGTGCAGCGGGACTAGCAGACTCCGTGTCGCTGCGCCATCATGTGGGGTTCCTTGCAGGGGCCAGTGAGCAGGTATGAGTTGATGAAAAACCGGGATTCAAGACGTTGGCAGCCTGCCAACCTGAAAAAGGGACTACACGACGTTTGAGGTTCAAAAAGAAAACATATAACAACATTGCTCAAAAAAAAAGTTTCCAAAATATCTAAGAAATATTTTGATTTTACGATTTCAAACAAAACTGACTGATTAATAAAAATATTTTTGAAAAAAAAAATTGAACCGACTTCGGCGCTTCACTCAGCAAATGCTCTAAAAAGTAAAAAATAATTTTATTCTTTGAACACCATCGATACTACATTTAAACATAAGTTTTGAAGTTGGCGCAAAAAAGCTAAATAGAATCATTCGAAACTATAAATATAAATTTAAATGAATCCAGGTTCTTTATTCGCATTCGCATTCATTGAAAAATACATATTTATGTAATGGTACAAATATTCAGCTCTCAATTTTCAATGATTTCTCTGAAAATGTTGGCAAAATATAGTAAACATCATTTTACCTATAGTTTTTGCGCCGACTTCAAAACTTATGTTTAAATGTAGTATCGATGGTGTTCAAAGAATAAAATTATTTTTTACTTTTTAGAGCATTTGCTGAGTGAAGCGCCGAAGTCGGTTCAATTTTTTTTTTCAAAAATATTTTTATTTTATTCTTTTTAGTGTAAATGTACATATGAAATAAGGTAATGTTTCCATTGCAAAACTTCACCTAATTTTCTTAAGTAAATTCTTCGTAAAATAAACTATGTAAGATAAAAAAAAGAAAGTATCAACGCGTCTAAAATTTTAAACGATTGACACTAATAAAAATATTTTTGAAAAAAAAAAAATTGAACCGACTTCGGAACTTCACTCAACAAATGCTCTAAAAAGTAAAAAATAATTTTATTCTTTGAACACCATCGATACTACATTTAAACATAAGTTTTTAAGTCGGCGCAAAAAAGCTAAATAGAATCATTCGAAACTATAAATATAAATTTAAATGAATCCAGGTTCTTTATTCGCATTCATTGAAAAATACATATTTATGTAATGGTACAAATATTCAGCTCTCAATTTTCAATGATTTCTCTGAAAATGTTGGCAAAATATAGTAAACATCATTTTACCTATAGTTTTTGCGCCGACTTCAAAACTTATGTTTAAATGTAGTATCGATGGTGTTCAAAGAATAAAATTATTTTTTACTTTTTAGAGCATTTGCTGAGTGAAGTTCCGAAGTCGGTTCAATTTTTTTTTTTCAAAAATATTTTTATTTTATTCTTTTTAGTGTAAATGTACATATGAAATAAGGTAATGTTTCCATTACAAAACTTCACCTAATTTGCTTAAGTAAATGCTTCATAAAATAAACTATGTAAGGAAAAAAAAGAAAGAAAGTATCAACGCGTCTAAAATTTTGAACGATTGACACTAAAAAATAATCCTTGTTATTCTCTGGTATTTATTTATGTACTAGTTGAATCAAAGGCTAAATATTAACGGCTTTTCAACTAATTTATATTTCAAAACAACACTAGATTCTCGCGGTTCATAAAATTTTACGACGTATTACGTACGTGGCCGCTAATGAGTTTCATGTTTGCTTCAGTTAAGCCTTCATTCAAAATTTTCATTATCATTATAATAACTGTTTCATATCAATCACGTTTTGTAACAATGTATTTCATATTTAATCATTTAGGACAAATCGCTTTAAATTTGAGCAAAAATTTGGAGATTTTCCTCACTTTCTTCAGAATTCCTTTATCAAACCTTATGTAAATTAAGACTAATAAAACCTGAAACATTACGAATCAATTAGTACCTGGTACGACTCTCAGTTCGTTGGAGTTCAGGAGAAAAAAGCAGGAGAAAGATAATCGGTTTAAAATTTTCAAAAAGACCATAGAAATGAATTTCATTATGCAATCCAGAGAAGCCTGGCGTTCAAAATGGTCATTATTACGATTACTGTGATCCCAATTTCTTTTTCGAAAGATTTCTGCAGGTTCCCGTTATCGAACCCGGACCGCGAGAGGATGGGACCAATCGGAAAGAAAGACCTTTCTAACAAAAAAAGAATTTTTGAAATCGGTCCAGGCATCTTCGAGTAATCTTATAACATACAAAAAAAAAAAAATTTCTCCGACGAATTGTATAACCTCCTCCTTTGTTGAAGTCGGTTAAAAAAATAATCCTTGTTATTCCCTGGTATTTATTTGTGTACTAGTTTAATTAAAGGCTAAATATTAACGGCTTTTCAACTAATTTATATTTCAAAACAGCACTAGATTCTCGCAGTTCATAAAATTTCACGACATATTACATACGTGGCCCGCTAATGAGTTTCATGTTTGCTTCAGTTAAGCCTTCATTCAAAATTTTCATGATCATTATAATAACTTTCATATCAATCACGTTCTGTAACAATGTGGATTTTATATTTAATCATTTAGGACAAATCGCTTTAAATTTGAGCAAAAATTTGGAGATTTTCCTCACTTTCTTCAGAATTCCTTTATCAAACCGTATGTAAATTAAGACTAATAAAACCTGAAACATTACGAATCAATCAGTACCTGGTACGACTTTCAGTTCGTTGGAGTTCAGGAGAAAAAAGCAGGACATAGAAAGATACTCGGTTTAAAACTTTCAAAAAGACCATAGAAATGAATTTCATTATGCAATCCAGAGAAGCCTGGCGTTAAAAATGGTCATTATTACGATTACTGTGATCCCAATTTCTTTTTCGAAAGATTTCTGCAGGTTCCCGTTATCGAACCCGGACCACGAGAGGATGGGACCAATCGGAAAGAAAGACCTTTCTAACAAAAAAATAATTTTTGAAATCGGTCCAGGCATCTTCGAGTAATCTTATAACATACAAAAAAAAAAAAATTTCTCCGACGAATTGTATAACCTCCTCCTTTGTTGAAGTCGGTTAAAAAAGAGTGAATTGCATCAGTAAGTATTTATTTCCTTGTTCAATACATGAATTTTTAAAAACATTTTCTAACCATGGAAACTGTGTGAATGCTAACCAATGCAAAAATTAAGAGTATAGTAGTCCTTTGTTTTTAAACGTCCAAATCTTGTGGGAGATAAAGTTTTGAAACAGAAAAAGCTTTTGCTTAATTTTTGAATATCTCACCCTAATTTCAACTTCAAGCAACAGAGGATAAAATTTTCCTCACCCCCTTTTTTCCACTTTTAACTCTAGAGTACTAATGTCTTTTTTAACGCTAATACTAAACATGAAAAATGAGTAAAAATTAGTCATGATTAAAATTCTAGAGTTAATGAGTACTTTAGCACTAAACTAACCACGTGATATTGGTTACATGACGTAAATATCCATCTTACTATTTTCTAAAACCAAAATAGCAGTTCTAGTCAACTCAACTCCAGTAAGAGTCGTCTCGGCTTTAAAATTTCTTGCTTTATATTCTGTATGTGTGAATAAATTATTTGGAAGCTATGGCTGATGTTGTAGAAGAAATAACTATTAAAAAAGAAATAGAAGATAGTTCAGATGTGCCAGACCAGGGTGAAACGCCAGATTCTAGTAATACCCAGATAGACAGTAGCGGGAATCAAAAGCAATCCAAAGGTAATTAATTACTGATTTCCCTTTGCTAAAATTAATGTATGCACTTGTCATTGTCAGAAAGTAACTCATTCCTTATAGAATTTCTAAAGAAAACGAAAGTAAAGGACGAAAAATTAACTATTTTAATTGAATCGAAGTTCAACCGTAGTTTTACAAGATTCCCAAACTGAGACGAAATGCAATTCGAGCGATTTTGAAGATAGATTTCGATCCTACGACGAAGTGTAATTTTTGATATTGCTCGCATGAGAGGAAACTTCTCAATTTCCGTATCTTATACTTCATAACAATTGCTAAACCGTTGAGACGAGCCGAAATTAGTAAAACAGTTGTCGACATTTTCTTGCACTAGTGTCTAAATGCAATCTGTATTGGACTTCCAATGGAAAAAACGGAATTAATATGAAATAAAACTATACCTACATAGCTTTTATTGAAATGAAACGAAAAAGTGTAACGATTGTACCTATGTTATTATAGTATGAAGTGACTTCAATAGGCTGCAGGTAAAATTCTAGTTGAAATGGCGGTTAGTCTTTTCCTAGCTTGCTTTATTATTAACTTATTGAAAGGAGGATATATTAATTTTGTAATAGTATTATTTTAGTATTTGTCATTTTGTATCTCCATACTCTAAATTTTTCATTTAGATTACGTTTTTTTTCCCCCCACTACTTATCAAAATCCTTTCCCTTGTTGACTGCCAAGCTACAACAGAACTCGTACTATGTGAGCTAGCTGATTGAGTCCACTTCAAATTAGCTTGTGGTTCCTGGATTTGCTATTTTCACACAAACTCGAACATTATGTCATTATCAGGCATAAATAGATATTTGACTTTAAGGAAGATAAAATCCATAGTGCTCACAGCTACATTGGTTTTTGCCCAGCTCATATTCTATGAATGTCTTCTTAGCTTGGCATTCAAAATGTTAAATTCACTCCCTACTTGTATCTCACTAAAAGTGCATGGTACATCTCATGACTTTATGGTGCTGAAATAGCGAAATCAACACTTCAGTCCAAGCAGTGTTTCAAAAATTATTATTTTTTAATGGTAATATTACGAAAAACAGGCTCAAAGTGATTTTTTCCCCTAATATAAAATAAAATAAATAAAATGTAAAAAAAACTTTTCAAAATTAAAAGACTATTTCTGTCTGCTCATTCGCATTAAAAAGTATGAAATAAACGGTGAAAATGCGCTTTGGGTCCCTGTTTGGCGCATTTTCAAAAAGTCGCCAGCTGGAGCGTTTTTCCTTGTTGTCTCGCGAATTGAAAGCTCCGAGAGACATTACGCAAAAATTGGCAACTTTTTGAAAATGCGCCAAGCAGGGACCCAAAGCGCATTTTCACCGTTTATTTCATACTTTTTAATGCGAATGAGCAGACAGAAATAGTCTTTTAATTTTGGAAAGTTTTTTTTACATTTTATTTCAAAGTTTTTTCGTTTTAAAATTTATTTAGAATTGCGTGAAGACAAACGCTGTTAAGCATAATTCACCGAGAAAATAACAAACGCCGTTAAAAATGCTATTCACTAACACTTTATTTTTACTTTCTTCTATATCTAATATATAGAAGAAAGTATTGGTTTCGTGAAAATTTTCGAATGTCGAATTTTGACGGATTTGCACGTTTTGAGGTGCGCTGAGTCCATTTCAACCATTTTTGGAAAATGTCTGTCTGTGTGTCTGTCTGTGTGTCTGTCTGTCTGTGTGTGAGTCTGTATGTGTGTGACCAGTTTTTGTGGCCGCGCTAGAGCAAAAACTACTGCATGAAATCGAACAAAAATTTTTGCACATATGTACCACCATGTGAACTGGTGCACCTGACTTTTTTTAGCGAATTCTTCCAAGGGGGGAGGAGCAATCGCACGTGATCTGCGCGGGGGTGATTGCTATATCTCAGAAAGTAACCGGCGGAATTAAACGAAAATTAGTATATAAATAGACCCTACTGAGTACAGGTGCTGATTCAATTTGTTTGTCAATATCTCGAAGGGGGGTGGAGCAATCGCACGTGTTCTGCGCGGAGGTGACTGCTATATCTAAGGAAGTAACCGGCGGAATCAAACGAAAATTGGTCCATAGGTAGACCCTATTGAGTACAGGTGCTGATTCAATTTGTGTGTCAATATCTCAAAGGGGGGTGGAGCAATCAAAAGTGCTTATTTTGTCATTGCACCTACTGTATCTCGAGAAATATTGCTGCGATTTGAATGAAATTTGGAATAACACTAACCCAATATGGAAACAAGCATCGAATAAATTTTGGCGCCAATCGCCCCAGGGGCAGGGTGGGGTGATTTTTGCGCTTAGTCAACAATGCGAAAAATTAATTCATTAAAAAATCGCTTTCACGCCATTTAATTATCGAAACAGCTGAAAACTTTCAATGATTTGAAATTTTTAGCTGTTGCCAATTTCTTTTGACTAACAAATAAAATGTTTGCAATTAATCTAAACAAGGCTTTTGTAATGATTTCCAATTTCGCTCATTGATTCTGCATTTGCAGGGTTATTACGATAATTGGGAAATTGGTGCTGTTTCCAATTATTCGGGCGAGTACGTATTTTATTTTGTAACTGGAATTCATAAGATAGATATAGAAGAAAGTTTCGTGACGGCCACGACAGCTAGTTTATTCATGAGAACATTTCGTTTCCAATTTTATTAATTTATCAACTTAGTTTGAGTCAAACGCCATCAAGCGTAATGTTCAATTTGAAGAGCTACCAATGCATTTTCTACAGCCCTTATTAGCCTTTTTTAATAAGTCACTTAAGCAAATTTTTGAACTCGCCTAATATGTTGATTATTAGCTAATCTCATTCGTTTCATTTCTTCTTCTGCTTTAATATTGCAAGGTTTATCTCCAACAATTTCAGTCGGATTTAAAACTTTCAGTCGTAGTCCTGCTAATGATTGTACTCGACTCAAATCCACTATAAAGCGGAAGTGCGTTAAAGTTCACGCGTGGATTTAACTCTGCAACCGGAAGCAAGATGTGAAAACCATGACAGAAGCAAGTACAGAAAAAGTCTTTAAAAAGATGCCGTAGTTTTGTGAATTATTAAGGAAACAATTACACAAAAAAGCATTTTTGAAAAATATTATTCATGCTGAAATAAACTACCTGAAAAATTGAACCTTATTCTTGCAGTCAGCTAGAATATGAAACTAAACGATCAGGTACTGATTGCTCATCTGGACACGGGGAACCTTAGTTCCTGTATTTTTTTCTTTTTCAGAATTCTATCAGCTTTCTGACCAATATCCTATCAATACATTCAGAAAAACATAAGGTTCCTGTACTTTTTTTGGTTAAAAAAATTTAGCTAGATGTAGCCTTTCTGTTCTAGTTGTAATCTATTAAAAAATTTATTACGTATTTAGGGTTGTGAACCCTGTGACAGAAATCTGCCGAGACGGGACATTGTCGCAGAATCAGGGAGACAATGTGCAGAAAGGTTTTTGTGATTGGGAGGGAAAAAAGGCTAAGAAAAAAGAATAACAACAAAACAGCCAGCAGTAAAACCATTCTGCAAAGCAGTCTTAAAGATTACTCATCTGTAGAATGATCTGCCCCCCCCCCCCCCCACTTCCCCATATACCCATAAGAGAATGAGAAATCAGCGAACATTTTTAGTTGGACAGGGAAAAAAAGTCAAGCAAAATAATTTTTCTCAAACTGTGAGTTAGTTTTTAAAACCATGATGCTTTAGTATTGATGTAAACATTTTATAAATATAATAAGCTTGTGTCAGTGTAAGTATTGCATATTCTTTATTATTGAAGAATTTTTTAGTATTGCAGAAAGAAATTAGTTTTAGAAAATTTGTTGCAGAAACAGAAAAAAATTCTGCTACAGGGGTTGTGAATTTCAAAAGTTTAAAATATGTACATAGGTATACATATCGTTTGCCTCTATGAGTAAAAAAAAAATGCTGATATTTCTATTAATGACTACTCCTGGCCACTAGCTGGAATATGGGACTCCAAAATATGTAAGACCCCAACACCAGAAACTTTTACCTCTAAAATTTAAAAATGAACGTTCTTCTATTACTTGTTGAAAACTGACTACTGACAACTAATTTTTAAGATTCTAAATGCCACTTGTCACGTATAAATTTGTATTCTGCTAACAATAATTCTTTTAATTTTCTCACAAAGATATACAGTGGCCCTCCGCCTCTATATGAATCACATTTGTTCTAAACAGTTTTGATTCAATAAAGCTGGATTTTGCTCTGTTTGTGAAGATTTTCATCAAAGTAGTTGATCCAATTAATCTCTGGTTCAATTAACTGACGTATTCTGTGTAATAAAGAGTCTATAAAAAAAATACAAAGTTATTTTTGGTATAAATCAGCATTCGATATCATTGATGGGCCGCTGGTCTAAAATCAGTAAAAATTGGTCAATCATCGGCAATGCATTTCAATTGCTTACATTTTTACTTTTTTTTAAACTTTTTTTTTTACATTTCCGCAGCCAATTTTCCGTAATTAGGTAAATTTTTTTTATGCTGCTGTGAAAATTTTTAAGAAAAATGAAATAAGATGT
>JAXGGA010007720.1:0-60981 GCA_038373865.1 Uloborus plumipes | reverse complement strand
TCGCTACTTTAAAAATGTTAGGTAACAAAACTGTTTACTGACAGGAGACTATTAATTAAAGAAAATTATTCAAAGAAACAAATTTGCATCGCGTAGGTAGCTATTGCAGAATTTTTTAAATAATAAGTCAGTTGGGGGGGGGGGTTGACAATGGTACTTATGCCAATGGTATACAGGAAACCCAACCAAATGGCCATCAGTTTTTTTTTCTTTTTTAAGTTATTTATTCATATTTTTTTCTATCTTTAGAGTCAACAATGTATTTAAAAAAAAAAAAAAAAAACCTTGAATCGCAGTCGACATATTTTTTGAGCGAGTCTGACTCTTTTATCCCAAATTCAGTCTAACTCTAATTCCGCAGACCTAGTTTCTACAGTGAAATGATGATAATTGAGATGATTTGTTTTTATTATCGTTCTAGAGTTTTAATTAATTAATGTTATTTTCGGCAGCGTGAAATAAATCATATTTATCCATGAAGCACAATTACTCCTGATTTTTTTTTCCTTTCCCTTCTTCTTTTTTTAAATAATAACAACAATAAAATAAAAGGTTAACGTTTTATAAAATATTACACGATAACTTACCTCATTTATTTGTAGAATCCTTTCAAAAAATTATCTTTTTTCATACTTTTAAGCATTTTTCTACTCTAAATTAAAAGATAACTTTGCGGGATTAAAAAAATCCTTACACTAGGATACCGAACCACGACGGACTGATCCGTTTGCCTTCAATAAATGTCTGTCCTCCCTCCAATCAGTGTTTGTTGTTGTATAAAAAACCCGTTTTCCGAAAAACGACCCCTCCCCTCACCTCACCACTGTGCACTTTTTGGGCGAATTAGCACAGAAAGACCGAATCATAAAAAAGGAGAGGATAGAGGACATTTAGAAGTCATCTATATCTTTGAGCTTCAAAGGAAAGTGCCAATGAATTTTCTTTGACAAGTTGCTGTCCGTGTGTCGTCATGGATAAAGAGCCGAAAATTCAAAGTACTGCCGCTGTCTGGTGATTAGTGTGCGCCGACTGGCAGTCTGGTTTGTAATGTCCAGCCCGAGGGACTTGCCTGGAAGTGAGTTCTCGGGCAACGGGCAACCTGGCTCCTCGGTTGTGCCCACTGATCTGAATAAAACTGGATTGACGACTCCCAGTCACCGCTCGGTAGAAAGATGAAGGCCTGCAACCCTAGAGACTACTCCCCAGCGGAGATCCTTTAACATTGGCTTCTACGGCGTTTTGCCCCATTTTAAATGCGGGGGAAAACGCCAATTTTTAATATTCAAAAGGTTTAAACGCAAAAAGTGATTAAACATTCTTCATTTTCAAAGCTACGAGAGTCAATTTTTTTCTCCGTATATCGGATTGTCTTAAATAATTTTAAAATCTTTGCTCAACTTTGAAGATCATTTTTGTCGCCAAGTTTCGTTTTTCAACATAGCGAAGAGCGAAATTCAGTTTCGTCCGACTTGGGGTCACCATAACTAGACAAAAGAAAACAATATTCGTTTGACTAGCTATGACAAGACGCAAAAAAATAATTTTTTACATTTTTTCGTACATAAACGAATAAATAGCAGAAAAAAAATTAAGAAACCAAGAAAATTGAATTTTTCTAGTGAATAAAGTTATATTGTTTTGCATTACGTGTAATTAGTGCTTTTCAAAATGTTCATTGATTCCTTTTCGAGTAAAATTAATAATTGTTTAAAAGTAATGATCTTGAACTTACAAAATAATAATGGTGTATTTGGGAGGGGGTAGGGGGTACTTCGTCTCGTTATAACGAAACACATTTACCAACTTTAAATAAATTTACTATTCATTTTGTTTCAAAGAGTTTTTTTTTTTTTTTTTACATTTTGAACAGTTTTAAGTAGTTGTGCCGAAGGGGGGGGGGGGGGAGGAGACTGAACTACCTACAAGTTCATGCCAGCTCACTTTAACTCACTTTAAGTATAATAATGTTTACTTTCTACTTTTTAGACTATCACCAGAAAAAGAACTTCATATTTAAATAAATAGAATGTGAAAAATATCATTTTTTTTCCTGTCAAATTTTATTAAAAAATGTATAAAAATAAGATCCCATTGAGATCCCAACCAAAAATTTTGCGCAAACAATGGTGAAATACACAATTTTTTCAGAATTTTTTGAAAGAAATTTTTATTTTCAGAGAAATTTAAATTTAAATTTCATTTTTTAAAAAATATTTTTTTTAATTAATCATGTTGCATATTATATTAAACGGCAACTAACGTACTTTAAAAAGTTCTTTACCAAATCGTTCTATCTATATTCGGTGCTGAGTTATGGTCCATTTTATGTTCAAGCATTCATGAAAAAAAAGAGGGTTTTTCCAAAAATCAGTCTCATAGACAAAAAAATAAAAGGGATAAAATTCTAAAAATTGGGACTTATGATCACCTAAAAGGGTGCAATTGATGAGCCAAATTTTAAAGAAATACAAAAGTTTGAGGGAAAAATTTTCTCGGGTTGTCGATCACTAGATATGGAATGTCCCAAAAGTAAATTAAAACCTCGGTTTTAAACCTGCATATGTCAGGATTCGTACTCAATTTTAGATATAAATGAAGGAGTTTTTTAGGAGTTTTGAAGGAGAAAATATAAGATTTTTGAAGGACTACTTTGTCCGCGACTTGAAACCAATTGACTTTAAATTTGCATTATTTTCATTATAATATAACATTGGGGGTGGGGGGTGGGGGGATAAAAAAATTAAATAAATATTTCCGGGAGTGGCGTTCCTTTATTCTTATTTGCCCTTCCTACAAACACGTTGATTTCTAGCAATATAGGGGAAAATAAAATGCTTTTAATGAGTCAAATTATCAAAAAAAAAAAAAAAAGATAAAAATCCAGCTTTATTGAATTAGCCTCTTTATTGAATCAAAACTGTTTTGAGCAAATGTGATTCATTTTCATACAAGCAGCCGCCACTGTTTAACCATTAATTTACTTCACCTTCAGTGTGTTTCAACTGCAGGCATATGTAATAAGCATCCCCCTCCCTCCCTCTTCCTAAAAAAAGGAAGGAAAAGAAGAACTAATAAAGTTTTTAATGACAAAAAAAAAAAAAAGGCCATAGAAATATTTGAACGATTTAGAGACAAATCTCTTGACATTTAGTGTGTTTCCACTAAATAATTTAATATCTAAAATTAAGTTTGAAAAATAACTTGAAATAAAAATAAAATAGGCGGATTTGAGCTAACTGATAGCATATGTTAAAATAAATTCCCATTTTCAAAATAGTTCAAATATTTAGAAGATGCAAAACAATTGAAAATTTCATTTCAGATTTTTTTTTTTTTTTTTTTTTACTAAGGGGTGATTAGCAGTGAAAATTTTTAAATGAGACGATTTCTGTAATCGACTGGATTTGACGCTGATATACAAAAGTAAAAAAGAGGAGAAAACGTGTTACTTTTCTCCAAAAATAATTGGATATTTAAGAAAAAAAATCCGGATTTTCGGTGAATAAATAAATTAGAACAAATTTGGAGAAGAACGAAATACTTTGCGGGTATGAGAAATGTTTTAAATATGAACAATATATAGATATTTATATGTATATAGATTTTTTAAATTTTTTTAATGTGAATTTTACACGGTATAAAAGAGCAACAAAAATGTTAACACATAATTAAAGTACCAAAAATTCGTCGGGTAGCATGTAAAAAATATCTCAAAATTTTTAAATTTTTCATACTTATAAGAGCAATTATACGCACTGCAGATTGGCATTATGTGCTGTTGTTAAACTAAATCTTAAATCGAATTGAAATCCTCGAAATCTGATATAATAACGCAATGCGCAACAACAGCAATAAATTCTAGCTCCCGCGAAATAGCATTTACGCCAAATTTGTGCCAATCTGCGATAAAGGAGCCAAGCTGGGGGCTGAAACTACACCCAAATCGTCCCCATGAAAGGCGTCGAAAGGCTTCACCGGCCGGGGTGTAGTCCGCTATCCAGAGTTTATATAGAGATCACTGGTTGTGCCGCAGACGAAAGACTGGGCATCGACAATGTATCCGACGGTGACAGTTGAACAATAAAAATCTACCCTCTCATTTGGACAAGGGCCATTATCAGTTCAGACGCTTTCATTCGTTAGGGCCTTAGGCTCTGCTCACGTTCGGTACATAAGTACCATTACCAAGCTGTGGCTGTTCGCAATAAATACCGAACCCCATTCGCAATAGACCAGAGACGCGGTTTGGGTGGGCTTTTAAAAAAGCCTAAAGATCAATTCTATCCAAAGAATTTTATCAAATATTTTTGCTCTAATCAATGGCAGGCAGTTGAAGCATGAAGACTGCAAGGAGGGGTGCTATTTTAGAATCATTGCTCTCTCTCTTTCTTCTAGTCTTTCTGAAATAGTTCTTTGTAAGTGTCTGTTTTTTTTTTCTTCTAATTATTTTTTCAAATATTAAGTGAGAACATGTCCGTCATTTCGAAGCGTTCGGGGAAGGGGAGGGAATTAGCAAAGGGTACTTACTGAACACACAAAAAAAAAAAAAAAAAAAAAAAAAAAAAAAAAAAAAAAAACATTGCGAAAAATAATATTTCATAAGAAAAAAGTTCGATAAAATTTAAAAAAAAAGAAAGAATTTACTAAATATTTCCCCATGATGTATTACCGTATAAATGACTAAGATTCCTGGGGGGATCCCCTCCTTGACTATGCCACTGAGTTTTTGAACCCCGAAAAAGTGCACCCTATGTCAAAGGTTATTGAACTTTTTCAAGTTACGCCACACTTTGACTCACAGCACCCAAAGTTGTCTAATATAAAATATACATGCACACAAATCACAAATGTATATTTCTATGGATTAAAAAAATATCAAAGTGGTAAGAGTATAAAATTGAAGATCATAACTAGTATTTCAGTTTCATGTAAGTTCTTGAATTTCATCTATTAGTTTTTCGCGACACCCCTCATCTGTCGCTGTGGCATCCCTACGTATCTCGGCACTCACTTTCGGTATCTATGCTACATGTGATCCTTTTGTAAAACATGGAATTGAAATGTCTGACCAGAGTCACTGCTGCTTTTTTACGTACGGCCCCCCCCCCCCCACAACCTCGATATTTCAGAAAGCTCACGTCTTGTACAAAAATTCAAACACAGAACAGGCAGTTTTTGGCATCCCCGTCAAAGCTGGCACCCGGGATGGATCGCCCCCCTCGACCACACCTTCCTGCGCCATCAAACTTTGAGAATTTTTACCGAGCGAACAAAATTTTTTGGGGGGCTACAAATTTCAGAATGTTTATTTCTCATGACCTACTTTGACACATAAAAACATGAGGAAAATCAAAAATGGTCACTGCCACACGTGTCTGAATTTCAAAATAATGGCTCTTAATATTCAACTAGAAAAAAAGAATGAGATTCATTTTCGGGTAGTGCGTTTGAAGAAATTTGAAAATGGGTAGTACGCACAGTGGAGTCGGAGAGCAGAATTTTACAAAGCAAGCGCAAAATCTCATATCACAACAATTTTGTATAAATTACGAACAACTTTTCCTCTTTACTACTAAACAACCACTAGAGAGCGTCTTTCTTATATCCTATCGTCTCGGATAAGGGAGTTGGAGCGGGTATTTTCCGCCTAGTGGCTGCACCTTCTATCGGAGGGAAAATAACTAACATTATTATTTATTTGAAAATTTTAAAAATTAAGTTTTGAAAACAATCAACGCTAGCTTATAGTTGGGACATTAAAACTTCATTTTCGGAAATTTTCCCGGAGGTGGCCCCGAGTCTTCCCTCTTGCTATTTACAAAAGATAACAAAATTTTTAGATTAGAATTATAGAGCTGCAAAGAAAGGGAAAAAACGGATTGGGGGGGGGGGGATTTGATAATCTCAGAATCTCTCAACTAATTTTAAGAAAGAAACTTTATTTGTATTTCACCCTTTTTCCTGCACGATTTAAAACTTTTAATGCTCATTACTGGTGTAAATGGCAGTTGCATAACTTTTTTCTAAAAAAATTATGTCAAATAGACGAATTATATCTGCCCTAATCGATTTCTTTATTAGTTTACAATAGATTTAATATCTTTAATAACATTACTAATGTATAATTAAAGCTGTAATCCCAACTTACATGAAGTTCGCTTACCGTGCTATGGAATGGGAGAATCTGCTCAGGGATAATTATTGACTTCCTTTGTTAAGGTTGGACCCCTTTCTTTGAGATAGTGCGACTTTGAAAACCCAAAAGTTATCTTCTGGTCAAGAGGTAAAAACAGGAAGATTTGACACATCGGCGTTTTAACCCTTAGCAGAGAAATTCACCATTTCTTTTTCTATTACAGTCCATAGGTCATCAACGGATTTACTTTCGGTTTTTTCTTTTTTCAATTTGTTTTTCCTTGATTCACCTTGACGTTTGACTCAGCTTTAGACATAAGCAGGTTACATCGTTATTCCGTTCTCCAGGAATAAAAAATCAAGACGCGCAAAATAGTAAAAACAAATTGCGAAACTATATCAAAATTTCTGAATGAATTGAAAAATTCTTTGAGGAAAATTAAACTACAATTAAAAAAAAAAACTTTAAAAAATAATTCTGAAGATTACTTTCTAAAAGCTTGGTTCGCATTAAACCGTATGAAATAAAACAAGTATATGATTTCTTTATCACATTGCTCAAAAATTGCAGTTAATCTTAATGTCTTTCAATTTAGGTTAGTTCTAAAGCAACTAGTAAAACTTAAACTAAATATTAAGTGAAAAAAAAAAAATAGGCGGTATAGCAAAAGCTATTTGTGCAAATGTGTATACTGCTTATTTCTTTTCTCAGATGTTTAATTGAAATTTTATTGGCTACTTTAGAATCAACCAAATGTAAAGATAATAAAGATGAAACCTGAGGCATATCTAGGATTTTTCCAGGGGAGGGGGGCGGGTGATCTTCCGATACAAGCACATACACACGACTGCGTGCAATCACACAAAATTAAATTTTAAGACTAGTCATTTTTATTCCAAAATCTTTTCAATTGGCTTCAATAGAATAGATTTACAGCTGTCCCAAACTTTTGCAGAACTTCAAAAGCTACTGTAAATTTTTTGGAAAAATACTCATTTGCATTCTCTCGCAACGACCTTATTTCTGTGTTGATATCTTCAGCAAGATTTACAGCTTTTAGTAAATCAATGGTTGGTTAATGCAGAAATGTGCATTAAGTTATGGTTAAGGGAAGCTCTACTGTACTTCATACACTTTGTGTATGAAATACAGTAGAGCTTCCCTCAGTCCAAACCTCGATGGACTCCCTTTAAAAAACTACCCAACTTTGTGGACCCTCATTCCCTTAAAGGACACACACACACACACACACACAAAAAAAAAAAATGATTTTTCTAGTTTTTCAAAAATTTATTTAGTGATTGTTCTGCATAATTTTTAGAGCTGTTGTCTAGTTTCATTACTTAACATTATTATTTTGAGATATGGAAGTAAAATCTGTAAAAACTCAATTATGAATAGAAATTTTATCACCCAATTTCAACTTTTTAAGTTAAGTATCACTTGTTAGGTTTAATATACAGCTTCAGTCCGCCACTTAGGTCAGGAGATCAGAAAGGTCAATTTCCCATTTAATTTTAGAAATACAATGTCAATTTTTATAAAAAAAGTGATAGGATTGCATCAGACATACCATCCATATCATATAGTTATACCATACCAAAATTTAATGTACCACATGAAATACTGTTTCAGAATTGGAAATATATGCGTTAAAATCGAGTGTTCTATGGAGTTTGCAAATCACACTTTGCGACACTCTGCAATGCAGTGAAATAATAAAAAGGATTGTTTAATACTGCACAAAACTGTCTAGCATTCCTGTTAGACATCTGCTCAAGTTCATCTCAGCTATTGGGCTCTACTAAGGGTTCTAACGGGGATAGTCAGGGTTTCTTTCAGGCATCTCTCCGGGGGGGGGGGGGGGGGGGGCACTGCCCTAACGGAAAAAGTCAACTGCCCCCCCCCCCCCCGCCGGGGGAGAAATCTCAGTTTGCATTAGCACACATACACACAAAAGAAATAAATCGATAACTTAAAAATAATCAATAAACAAACAAGAAAATATTAAACAAGTATAAAAATAAATAAAAGCTTTAAAACATATATCGTATTTGTGTGTGGTGGGGGCAGGGACGTAACTAGAGGGGGGCAGACGGGGCTCGTGCCCCGGGCGCCAGATTTTAGGGGCGCTAAATTGGCTAAGTAACTGCATCATTTTCTTTTCATTATTTAAAAAAAAAAGACAAATTTTAAAAAGACAGCTCTCCTTAAAAAGAAATAAGCTCAATGCAGGCACAGGCAGAAAGTTAAAGAAATGTCTTAATGTGGAAAAGGCGCACAGTGGTTCGACACGGGGAAACTTGGGTATAGATCGCTCTCCTTGAGAAGTAGTGAAAATGTGACTTACGTTAATCTGGCTTTGAGGTGCAGATTTTTTTTTGGAATACGTCAAATTTGATGGCCAATCTCTTTGATAAAAATCAATTTGTCCCCGTTATACCACGACATGTTATTTTTTAGTTTTTTTAGTTTACTATATTAGTGTTTGTAAATAGTGAGATTCAAATGAAAACATCTGCCACGCCCACAGTCGCAGGTGGTCGCAGCTAAAATGTTTTTGTTTAGTTACAGGAAGGTTCAAACTATTTGCCAATATAGCTTTAAGCTCACCGGAAGCCGCCGATAAAAGTATATGCCTCAATATATTTCATAATATTTTTTCGCAATTACTTTTTTTTTTCACTTCAGATAATTTTAAATTTTTATTAATTTTAATTATTATTTCTGGTGTAATATGCATCCTATAGGTGTGAAAGACCAATGTGAAATGAATTTTTATAAATTCAAGTTCGGATTACTGAACGTATGAATTAAAACTGCAATATAGGGTCACTTCCAAAATTAATTAAAAACGTAATTTTTCAACATTCTTGGCTTATTTTCGGTAATATGCAATTTTTTTTCCAAATAAATCTTATGGAGTATGTTACTACAACTCAAGGGCTAAGTAATTACGGCATTAAAATTTTTCTATGTTCAAACTTTGAAATGCCTATTTTTTCCGCCCTCGAACCACTGTGAGGCGTGGGAAAGATCGACGGAGAGAAAGTGAGGAGGGTGCAGTAAATGGCATGAATATATCTATTTTTTTAGAGAGTGATCAGTAAAAGTGTTTCTCTTGTCCCTTTGGCTTTGAGAAAGTATTGTATGTATATAGTTGTGCTTTTTATTCATTTTCTATGCAATGTGCATTAAATATACTCGTATTTGACGTTGGCGTTATCATTTTCTTCGACCAATACTTTATTTTATTTTAATGGGGAGGGGGGGGGGGGGCGCCGAAGCGAAGTCTTGCCCCTGTTTGAAAATGGTCTAGTTACGTCCCTGGGTGGGGGGGGGGGGGAGGGGAGGTAATCAAAGATGGCCTGCAATTGTATCTTAGGACATCAGTTTCAGAAAAATACCGGGAAAGAATTTGCGAACCTTATCCTTTTTCCATTGACATCAAAAATCGCCTACAGTTGCACTTTGTTTTGAAAGGGGGAGGGGAATTTCAATTTCAGAATTCCAGGGAGAGTCCTGAATTGCATTAATATTCATGTTATAAAAGAGAGTTTACAAATGCGTTTTTAGGACTTCAATTTTTAAAAATTCTAATTTTTCTCAAATATGGTTTAAATGCAATTTTGAAAAATTATGGGAGACAGGAGTCCGTGGACCCTATTTTTTCCCTTATCGACCAAAAATGACTTTCTATTGCGATTCCAGGAGTTCAATCTCAAAAATTTTAAAAGGTAAAGCCCTAAACGCACCCATTCTCTGATGGTATCAAAAAGCACTAAAATTGTGTTTTAACATGCGAGCGCTCGCGCTGGGTCTTTTCGACCCAGGATCAAGGAAAAACACTCGCAGCTCTTCTATTGGAAGAAATGGATCAGGCCTATTGTAGCTGCATTCAAAGTCGACCCCTTGAACTTGGATATACTTTTGAGATGCTTGATCAATATTTGTCAAAATCATGATTTACTACTGAATTATTCATTAAATATTGTTTAAATGCTCTTAAAATGTAATATGGGTCATTCTGACCCAGCGCGTGCTCTCGTTTATCGGTATGTCGCAAGCTTTCCGGAAGGTTAATGTTTCCATTTCAAAAACTTTTCCAGGGTAGAGTTCCGAACTCGAACCCTAACGTCATCATAGTCGGCTTACATTTTCCTTTTCATGACTTCAATTTCGGAAAAGTTCCAAAAGAATTTCACAAACCACATTTATCTCCCCTATCTAATCAAACATAGCTTACAATTTCGCGTTTAGAATTTAAATTTCGACTTTATTTTCTTGCAGAGAGTTTCAAAACCTGTCCCTTTCTCAACTTCATTACACGTACCAACAACTACGTTTTTAGGCCTTCAGTTAGCAAAAAATACCTGGGGGAGAGTTCATTACCCCTCCCCCTAGTTATAGGGGCCTTACCTTGAATATCATCTCAGATGACCTACAATTGCGTATTTAGAGCTCCAATATCGAAATATTTTGAGGGTGGTGTCTTGAACTTCATCCCTTACCGAACGTCATCAGCAACATTACACATTTGTGCATTTAGGGCTTCTAGTTGGGAATTTTTTTGAGGGCATGCCTCCGGATTCCCCGTAACGTTTTTACATATCAAACAAAATTTTGTTTTGGGAACGAAAAAGTTTTTGGAGTTTCAGTTTCGAAAAATTACCGGGCGTAAGTTTTTTAAACATTTATCGCCTCTCCCATGGGAATGGTGTCCATGGAAATTTATTTAGGGAGGGGGTCAGTGGCGGCGCCAGCTATGGGGCAGGGGGGGCAATTGCCCCCCCGTCGGAAACGTCTTGCCCCCCCATCGGGGAAATTTTCTAACTTTGTCGGGAAAATCCGACGATCAAATTTTTCCGACAGAAATCTGAGTGCCGAAAATCTTTCCGATCCCGACGGACCAGTAAACTTTTTGCAATAAAATAATTCAATCAAAAAAACTATTTTTTTTTTCTAAAATATTTTCATTATGTAACATATTACGTGTTTCCAGACCAATTTTGAACACGAGAACCTTCGGGAGACTGGGCAACAGGATGCATCGGCTAGATGTCGTATATCTTTTGAACGAACGTAAGTTCTGCTGGAGAAAGTTATTTTTGTTCAGGTTGAAAAGGACAAATCTTCCTCTTTTTTTCTTACCAGCTGTCCCCACCCGCAAATCGCCTGCAGCATCAGGGTTGCAGCAGCATGGCAAACGGACATTCATTTTCACTTTCTGAGAATCTGATAATCATCAACAATAAATAGTTGTTTAGTTGCCTCAACCTCATTTCTTAAAATCAGCCGCTTGACACGTGTTTCCCTCCAGGGCCTTTGCCCCCCTCTGAGCAGATACTTGAGACCCCTTTTTCTTCTCGTAAACCAGTGCCGCGTGTGGGCTCCCGAGCGTCGCTCCCCAGTTCAAATTCGCCCTTCGCACCGTCGCGTCTGAAAGGATGCACTAAAACTTTTCATTCACGGAGTTACTTCTTTAAACAAGAGAAAAAAAAATCTTAACCAAAATTTAAACGAATTGAAATTTAACAGAACAGAACAGAACAGATGTAAATCTTGTCCAGAAGTAACTGGGTAAGTGTGTGTTATAAACTTTTGAAATGCTTTTTTTTTTAGCAATAGGGGCAGTATGAATTTGATTTTTTTTTTCTTTCTTCGTTTCTTTCTTTCTTTCATTTAAAAACGTACACATTTAGATAGCAACGAGTTAAAAATTAAATCTATACCCTTTGTGTTTAGAGGTGAGGAAAAAAAGTGTTGATACTTTTTTTTCGCTCATATTTTTCACTCTCAAGCAGACTAGTTTATAAGATAATTCTTTTTATTTATTAAGTTCAATTACACTTTATTTGTTTTTCATTTCCTTTAGCATTTAATATTTTCGTTTTGTGTATCTCTGAAATTCTTTCGGAAAATAAAATTGTAGATGTACGTACATCTTTATCCTTTTGTTTAGTTTCAATCCTGATTGTAAACCCCCGACGCAACTAGGAAGGAGGTTGACGGCTGATCAGATGGACCGTTTCGAAAAAAAAAAATGTTTGAAAGGAGAGTGTTCTCAGCTAGATCGCGTTTTCGAATGACGTTAATTAACGAAGATATGAATTAAAAACCTTTAAAAGTTTTTCACGATTTTTGAAGAGAAAAAAAAACAAGAGAAAAGTAAAACAACAGTATCAAAATGAAAAAAAAATCTGCATCTGATAGAATGTGTTTGAAACTTCCATGTTATTTAGAATTCGAATGCTAACGTTTTTTAGAAAATGCGGCTTAACCTTAAATTTACGCAATTGGAAGCCGATGTCATTGTTGGCCCACGAAGAAAGAAAACTCAATGATTTAAAATGTTTTTGTGTTGCCATTTTATATTTGTTAACAATTAAAATGCTTGTAATTGATTTTTGTATGAGGTTTTAAAAGAATATTCAATTTTCCCTCTTTATTCTGCTTTTGCGATTAGCAAATTTACTAGTTCGGATTATCGTTCCTTTTCCGCGTTTACCTGGTCCTCTTGAAAACAACTGAATGTATTTAAATTTAAAATGCTTTTTGATCAGTGTAGTTCGTTTTAATATGAGGTCGGCACTTAGGGTCTGGATTTTTACTTCCTTTTACGTAGTAAAGGAAGTATTGTGATCGCGAAAAAAAAATCACTCAAATTCGAGTCTAAATTTTGATTTTGCTCACCCCCGAATGAATGTTCAGTAGTTTTTTCGACCTTTCAGCACGTGCATATGTACCTACCAACATATAAGCAGCCGAAAAATCCTTTTCAACCACCCCCGAGTTAGTTACGACGAGTTTTCTCGTGACGTCTGTATGTACGTATGTGCGTATGTGGGTCGCATAACTCAAAAACTATATGCCGTAGAAGCTTCTAGCTTGGTATGTAGGCTCTGAGGATGGTCTAGTTGTGCACCTCCCCTTGTGGTTGCATTTGAATGTTCCCAAGGGGGTGTTTTACCCCTTTTTAGGGGTAAATCAGTGTTAATTTCAATACAGACTCAAGTGATATGAATTGGCGCGACCACTTGGCGATATTTCGCCAAGATTTTTGTCGCCAAGTGTTTGACGCCAACTTGGCGACATATCGCCAAGTTGGCGACAAATTTGGCGAAAAAAATATTTTTTGAATTTGGGTTCAATTTGGCGCTATTGGCGATATTTCGTGAAAAATCCACTGAATGATGTTAAAATCGGCGATATTTAGAAAATGAATCATTGTAAAACATTTGTTTTCATTGTTTCGTGGCAAACTAGGGGTGTAAATGTTCAAATTGCTATCTTGCTCACTCCTAGCACTATTTTAACACTAAGGCATCTACAAAGAAATTTACACGTAAAAGGAAGTAGTGTGGGACCCATACCAGATTTTTTTATTTTTTTTAATTTACTCCTAATACTAGTACTGTTTTGTTTTGGGTTTATGGTCAGAATGATTATTTTTTATGCGAATGCTTCATAAAAAATTAAAACACTGGAGAACGTGGGGGGGGGGGGGACTTCTAATTTTTAAGTTATACCTGTGCCCCCCTGTTGGGCAAGCTTGCCCCCCTGTCGGGCATTTCCTAGCGCCACCTCTGGAGGGGGTAAACCAATCATTAAGATGAATTTACGAATTGATGTTTCAAAACAGAAAAGTTTTTATTGCGAGTAAGAATTTTTTTAATTATTTCGGAGGGGAGAGAGGTTGTCAACATCCACTCCCTTTAATACGCCCTTGGCAAACAGCGGATCCAGTTTTGGTGGAGGTCACTGTCCAAAAAGGAGAGGGGCAGGGGGGTCAAAGGGAAATTTTAGGGTCAAATGGAAGGAGTGTTGACCAAATTTATCGTATTCCAGCTAGCTTTTGTTTTTGGAGGAGGTCATTATAAGAAAGGGGGGAGAGGAAGGCAAAGCGACAATTTTTAATCTTAAATTTAGTGGGAGGGGGCAAATTTATCGGAAAAAGTCCCTGAAATGCAGTTTTAGGCTATTTTGCCCCCTCCCCCCCGGCCCGCCGGATTCTCAAAGTGTCCCCCTGGAGCAAAATGTCTGAAAGAAACACTGGGGATAGTACAATAGACCTGTGGTCGTAGTGTTTGCGCTGCCTTAGGGGCGCCCCCTTTTCACTTAATTCATTCATTCATTCAATACTGCGCATAAAAGAGAACTGGCTATAATAGATAACTTTTTATCAGTCCACTCTGAAGTGCTTCGATGACAGGATCAAAAAGCTCAATTAGTGCACATACTGAATCTTACATCAACTGCCAACATATAGCATAGAACTTTTTAAACTTCTCTTGGCAAGAGCACATTTCCATTTTATGAATAGCAGTAGTCATCAGTACATTATGCCTTTTTGAAGTATTTAACAAATTATATATTGTCGCCATAGTTCTAATGCAATTTCTTATTGTTAAAGCATCACATGCCGCAGATACAGCTAGGTTAAGGGTACGTGCTGAGCAGTGAACGCAAAGAGCTGATAGAGCAATTTATCTCCCTCTAGCCTACAATTCTTTAAATTTTCCTCTCATGGAGACAGGGTGTCAATGATTTAAATCAATTGATTTAAATCCGTGATTTAAATCGCGATTTAAATCAATTGATTTTTTTAAAAAACCATTGATTTTAATCACTTTTTATTTTAATCCTTAAAAAATTCTCTTGGACAATCCCATTACTTACCATTTTCTTTTAGAGCTTTGATTTCCATCTAATAAATGGAAAAGTAATCCTACTCACCCCCCCTCCACAGATGCTGGAAGGTTGCAGTCCAAATAATATGTATGCACAAATAGTGCTATTTGTTGTCTAATATGTGAAATAAAGAAAATACAGGGCAGGTATTGCAAAAGTGAGTGAATTGAGGGGGGAGGAACATGATAGAATGTGTGTGATATACTTTAGGTGAAAAGAAAAAACAAAAACAACCACACAGAAGATGAATTTTGTATGCCTTGCACTAGCAACTGGCGGGGGCAGGGGGGGGGGCAGTCTTTATTAGTGGCTGAAATGGGACATATTCCAGCTTTACAAAACAAAAGCAAAATAAAGAGGGGGGAGGGGCTGAATGAAGTGAGGATTGGGTTGAACTTCCTACCCCATTTGATTTTTATCCTAGCTAGTAGACAGGATTATTTCCAGATTGGCTCCTAACACTTTTTTCTGGGTTTCGTACTGGTGAAACTTTACTTCAAAGGTGTTTTTGTATTTTCAAAAACATAAAGGTAAGTTGTTCAAAAATAAAAATTAATTAATAACCGAAATTTCTAATTTTTTTAAAAAAATCAAAAAAATCCGATTTAAATAAAAAATATCCGATTTAAATAAAAAAATCCGATTTTTTTATTTAAAAAAAAAAATCATTGATTTTTTTACACCCTGCATGGAGCCCCATTATGGCCTTGATCTCTTTTTTAAAGTCAATCTTCAGCAAGTGTAGTTTACTTACAATTGCCATAGCTATTCCTTTACCTGTTACATCCCTGATTGAAACAAACTACAAAAAGTTCTAATTCGAAATAGTTTTTTGGATCGATACAGCACATGCACAATGAAAATTGCTTTCTGCAGGCTACATCAGTCGCTTCATCGGAAAGGATAGAGAAAAATGAAGAACGAAGAGTTAGTAACTTTTTCAACCAATTCTCCTAAAGCTAATTACATGGTTCAATAACTTGATTCTGAATTATTGGTCTTATATATCATACATTTTCATGGCTATTTTCAAAAATTTGTTTTAAAGCAGGGTCACCTTTTCCTTGGAAATGACACAGAGCTCAGAAGTTTCCTTCGTTCGTCTCAAGATTTTTGTCAACCACAATTCTGCTCGAGTTTCTGTGTCCAGTCGGAGCAAAACCTTGTACATCACAAAACAGAGAAGTTTCAACAAGTGTAGAGAGTTCCTTTCTGTTCTCTAATGTTCTTCTGACTGATGCAGTATCTAATTGTTCATCAATCGACTTGTCTTTTTCATTCTGGTTGTTGTTTAAAGCACAATTTCCACTAATTTCTAATAATACAGGTATTTCTCATGAGCAGTGAACTTTTCCACAGCTTCTTTCCAATTGTTGAATTTAGTTTTACGAAGGTGGATTAAAGGTTGCTTCCCAGATCCAGCACTATCACTTGCTTCGAATAGCACACAATACTTGCAAAATGCAACACTTTGTAAGTCGGAACAGGCTATCTGTTTTCATCCAAAAAGCTATATGAAAGGAGGAGAGGTAAGCTCCCCCCTCCCTGGATACGCCATTTTTTATCACTAATTAGCTCCAAATACTTCAAGTTTGTACAATTGAATTAAAAAAAAATCTAAACAAGTTGGCAGTGAAAAAAAACTTTTAAACTAACGACTTGACTTCAGGGCCGGACTGGGTTGTCGAAAGGGCGTGGGAAGGCTGAGTCGAAGGGCGCCGATTTAGCCTCCATAACACTTTAAGAATTTAAAACGGACATTTAAAAAAACCCCGTAATACAGAAGGGTATTTTTTTTAATTATTATTTATTTATTTAAAATTCATTTTTTTAAGACTTTAAAATATTTTTACAGATAAAACACATATAAGGATCATCTAAAGTCTTTTAGTCTATTTTTTAAAGTCTGATTTATTTTTTTCAAATTCGATATTAATTAATTTATTATTAGTATTTTTACTAAAATGATAAAAATGCAGTAAATATCTTGGGTCTAAGCTACAACAAAATGCAACTGATGGAGCTCTAATTTATCTGGTGCACCCGAAGTGAAACTTTGTAGTACTAAATGTCAAGTTGATGATACTGGGAGACTGTTAAGAAACTCTTGAAATTAAATTAATTGAGAAATCATTTTATATCTATGGATGTACATTGCTATATTGTTATCATTATAAGGAATAAATGAATGAATTAACTCTTGTAACAAAAATCAAAGATTTCCGTTTGAAAGAATAAGAGCGAACAAATTTCGTGGCCATGTTGTATAATTTTTCATTTGTTTTGCCTCTTTTTTTTTACATGTGTGTGTTCAATGTAAATTATAATTAAAATGTAAAGTAGCACGTACATGTAAAATTAAAATTTCAAGTTTCTTGTTCTCTTGGAGAAGAAAACAAAAAACTTTTAGGATAATACTTTTTCCCAGACACATTTGTATATCAGGATCTAGATCTAATGTCTAAAACTTCATTTCAGAAATGCTAGCTGTCCAAAGTGTTATATTTTAAAAGTACATATGTTTAAAAATCATTTCAAACATTTCTATTCATTTTCATGTTATCGTTGTCCTTAAGTTACGATTTTTTTTTTTGAGTGCGCCCGCGCGCGAGAGTCTTCATTACAAAAAACAATTATATTAAAGAGAGAGAGAGAGAGATAAGAAAGAAAAAAAAGTTCAGGGTCTGACTGTATCCTGACTACATTTTAAAGTACAGTATACTCCCGATTATACGTGGAATTGGATGCCACATGTATCGTGGACAACGGGAAAAAAAAACCTAAAACGGGGTTAAAGAAGAAAAAAATGGTCTTTATTGTCTTTTGCTAAAAAATGATTGTATTGTACTTAAAACGTGATACAAACAGTGAAGATAGGTACAGTATTAAGAATTATTTGCATTTTAAGTTCTGAAGCACATAAGATCTATAAAGGGATAGGACCTGTGATAACGTCAAACAATTTATTCGCTAAAATACGCCGCACTCTTCTGTAAGGAATATTAAGCAAAAACAACAATTTAATTTCACCTGATCTTCGCGGACCCGCTCGAAGATAATCGAGAGTATACTATAATAGTCTTCAAATCATCACATTGAAACTCATAGATCATATTACAACTACTTATAAATAAATGTATTGTAATTCTATAATTTAGGAAATTTACATCTAGTAAAATATTTTCTTAATACAAAGAAAATGAAAATTAAAATGAGAAACTTACGGTTGATAAGATTCGTTCTTTTCGTGTATTCAATTTTTCTAAATCTCCAAAATCACTTCTTCACTAATGCTAAAATCTAACCCAAATTACTCATTGATTCATATAACAGCACTTTCCCGAGACAAGCACAAGACGTAAGTACCGTCAATAAATCTCACCATTCTACTCGTGTTCTTGACCATTGATATTGTTTTTTTTTTATATACAGAAGAAATCAGCTTCGACATGCATGAGGACTGCGTACTATGCGCCTTGCCTCCTGACAAACACAGGACAGATTTACGGCACAGAGAGGATGAAATAACATCCATGGGCAAGGCGGGATTCGAGCCCGCGACCACTTGCTTGCGAGGAGAGTACTCTACCTCTAACCCCACGTGGCCCCTGACCATTGATATGTGCTGTCACTTTCTCCCTCACATCCCTTTTTTTTATTGAGGAAACGGCCAGGAGATTCTGGGAAACAACGAGGATCTGCTTTTGTTCTCGGGAGTGTAGGGATAGTGACTTTAGGGAGCAAAGATGAGCTACAGTAGATAGCGGAGCGCAGTGGACTGCTTCCCTGCTTACGAAAGGGCGCCTGCCCAACAGCCTTTAGGAGAGCATGATATAACGTTTCTTTATAAGATATAGAAAGCCCAGTGTACATTAAAAAAAAAAAAGCAAACACATTATGAAAACAGTAGAAGGGCGCCTTTCGGGAGGGCGCACCGGGAAATCTCCCGGTCAAGTCTATGGCCAGTCCGGGCCTGCTTGACTTAAAGCAAACAAGGTTTTGAGAACCTGCATTATTGGAAATGTTTCAAGCACTCTAGATCCACAAATCTATGATTTCCTATGCTCAGCTTCAAAATTGCTTTTCGACTTTACTGATAAAATTAACTGTATAATTACTATTTACTTTTCATTGCTGTTAGCAACATTAAAAGTGGAATAGACACATCTTTGAATAGAAAGTAATTTACGAAAGTTTAAATTAGTTTTTAAAAAGGGGGGGGGGCGATTGTCCAGGACTTTGAAAAACAAAGAAACCTTTTTCATGAGCAGGCATCCTCTTCTTCTAGAAACTTTTTAAACAGTTTATCAAAAATAATTTTAAGTTTCTTAAAGTTTTTTAGTAATTTACTTTTTATAAATTTGCATAAATTACGCTAACAATCATGTCTTTAGAATCTATACTGGAAGAACAATTTAAGATTGAAAGTTAAAAATGAAGATGAAACTGTCAGCACAACATGTGAAATTAAAGTTTTTCTCAGGACAAGACGAAAAGAAAAAAATACTGCCTGTCTATGCTTGCAAATAAATTGGCTAACAGCAAGTTTAAGTTAGGATGAGTCTACCTGAATGGCGGGGGGTAATTGTTGAGAAAGTTTTAATTTCAATGAGACTCTGCTCAATTTATAGGCAAATACAAATCAATTGTGAAAAAACTAGCACCACTGCAAAGTGATAGAGACTTGTCCATTTCCATATGTAAACCATATGTTTGGCTTTCAACCTTGTTGATGGTCAAACTAAATATGAACGAAAAGCTCATGTCCCATAATCAACAACTACTAAAACTACTTTGCTTCTCAATAAACTAAATTTGGAGATATCTATAATTATAATATTTATAAATTATTCATACTGAATAGAAAGTCAATGTATATTTCCGCTTTATACCTCTCATAGTGGATTTAACTGAATCTTGTTTTATACTGCAAAATAAAGCATGATGATTATTAGATTCATGAGATAATGTCATACAAAAATAATAAAATATAATCTCCAAAAATATACATAATTTTTGCAACAGGTACAAGAAAAATTAACAACTGTTTTAGAAAGCACATTGAAATATATACAATTAACTAATAATGAATAGTCTTCTACATGAAAAGGAATAGAATTTTCAAAAGCAAAATGTACTTCATTCTTTTTTACATTTGCAACATTGTCTAGAATTTCTAAATCAACTTGAACAAATCATGTACTTTAATAGATAGCTTTTCTTTATTTTAACAATTTTAAGACAGTTTGTGCTTGCTTGAGGTTTCTGCTAACGATTTTAGTAATTTTTAGCATAACAATATAATTAAATAGTCTCTAGCTTATTGATGCACACCTGCTCTGATAAAACACAAATCGTGAGACCAGTCTTGAAAATAATAGATTTTCAAGATACACCAAAAAGGAAGCCATATGGCTGCAACAAATTCTAGCACAAAAATATTTTAAATTTAAATCAAGTTATATTAATGCAAATGAAACCTAAAAAATAAACTACCCGAGCTTTTGTAAACATTCAATACTCTTAGTTATTTCTATCACACAAGTCCTCAAATCAACATATTATATAACTTTTATTATACAGGTTTCAAATCTTGTGTGAATTTTCGGTTGGTGACTTTGAGAGAATAGACTATGAATATGAGCATACAAAATTTAAAAATATATACATATATAGATATACATAAAAACCTATAGTTAATTTTCGTGTTTTTAAACATACAGATAAGTTACATGTATATTGGATGGTAGGAAAATGTGTGGCCAAATTTTGAAGGAGGTTTAAAGGAGATGAATACAAAAGCATTCACAGTACACTGTGAGTCTGGATACGACCAAAGGCAGTAGGGAATGATGTGTAGAGCAGTTGAAATAAGGAGGCAATTGGTAAAGTTGTCTGCCACTGTATTTCATACAACAAGTAGCGCCGTAATATACTTCAATCCACTGCAGCATGTAACAGTATACATTAACAACAGCATTGCTTGGATATATTCTAAAGTATTGAAGAGCCATATGCTGTCAGAGGTGTGCACAGAAATTTTGGGGCCCGTCACCAAATGACTATTTTGCGCTTCCCTAGACCTAAGAGGGTTCGAATTAATTTTAGTTTTCTAAAAGATTGTTCAGCTTCAGCAAGTCTCGGGAAGGCATAAAAATATTCTTAATTCTACACATATTTCAAAAAATACACTCTTGAGATGAAAATCATAGATTTTGTTTAACAACTGAATGGATATTAACATTGACATGGAGCATTCTTTCAATGTAGACTTAAAGACAATTTTCAAATGTACAATTTAATCATTATAGGAAGAGGTAAATACTTTAAATTTAGAATAGGAGAAAAAATATTAAAAGATTATAAATTTCACTAACGTGTCTTAAGGTGAGCTCAGCGAGGACAGAAACCTCACATAGAGTAAAATTGCAAATGCTGGCTTGATCTTGATTTTCAGCACGAATATGGACCATGAAAATATGGCCTATCGATCCTTTTGATTTCAGCACTCTTCCTTTTGCACTCCAGTTTCAAGTGTAACCAGAAATTAGTTTTTATCTCAGGAACTTCTTTGTTGAGCGTGACTCAACATCAATTTTTCTTAGGAGCTATAGTTGGGCCTGACGTCACTATATGTAAGTTCCATGTTTTCTACAGCTTTATCAATAGGAAAATTTTAAGCTTTAGCAGCAAAATTTCTATGATTAAAGCACTCTAAAATATTA
This sequence comes from Uloborus plumipes, assembly GCA_038373865.1. Classification (NCBI taxonomy): domain Eukaryota; kingdom Metazoa; phylum Arthropoda; class Arachnida; order Araneae; family Uloboridae; genus Uloborus; species Uloborus plumipes. The sequence continues at coordinate 39,429 of JAXGGA010007720.1, read as the reverse complement.
ATACACATTGCATCCAAAGATTTACAAATTTGATGTTTGCTGCCTAGGAGTTCTTGGGCAAAGTTTAAATTTGCCCAATAGTGGCAGATTTATCATGTTGCAATTAATAGACCCCAATGACATACAGGCTCTGAAGAGTTTTGAAAAAGCAATACAATTTTTTTTTTGTAGTTTCGTACCTCTGTAAGGGAAACCCAAACTTGAAAATCTACCACTTTTGGCTATGAAATGTTACAGTTGTGAAAAGATCTTAATAATGGAAATATGGAATCTTAATAATGGAAACAAAACATTTCTTTTTCCATCAAATTAATCATATAGAAGGTATCATGGCATTGTTTATCTTCTCTGAACCTCTCTGAAACTTCAAACGAAGCATTATTCTTAACTTTGAATGAAAATTTTTCCAGAAAGAAACGTATTACCAATAGAATTTGAACTAAAACTTTCTTCTGTTCAAGGGTAAATTAGAGACATCAATAATGATAGGGTGTCATGTTTATGATTTTCTTGAAGGCTGACAAATGCAATTTCTCTTTTGACATTACTTGCGCTGTCAGATTTATAAATTCCAGCCTATTCTGCACCCCTTGAAATTTGTCCACAAATTTTTCAATCACAATGTATATAAAAAAAGTGGAAGGATAAATCTATGTCAATGTTTTAAGAATGACCAAAGTGAATATACCCCACTACTAATAATAGCAACAAAAATGATGGCACAACTGCCAACAATTATTCTGTTTCTCCAATGCGTGTTATAATTTCTTAATTGACTTACAACAGATTGAACTTGATTTTTTGTTAAATCTTTACTATCATTATTGTGTATAACAAAATCTGCCAATTTTATTTTGTCTTGTAATGGCATTTGAGCATTTATTCTAGCAAGAGCTTCAGATTCAGCAAGTTTGTCTCGATTCATCAATCTTTCTATTTGCTGATGTGGTTCACTGAAAAGAAAAGCACACTAGTAAAACTAGAACTAATTCTGAAGTTTTTCTGCATTTCTTACTAAGATAGGGAGAAAAAAAACAAACACTTCAGGTAGCACATGTGCTTTAATCAAGATTACAGTTTTATAAGGTCTTTTAATGAAACTTTAGGATCTGTAATTCTATTAAAGTGTTTTGTGGAAAAAAGACTTGATACAAAAATTTAAATGATTCATATTTATTTATGATTTGCATTATTTTATAAACTACGCAACTGCAGTTAGTCTTCTAACATAAATTTAAAATACCATGATGAATTTACAATGAAGAAAAATTAACATAATTTTATGCAAATACAAAGAGATGACAAATGATACACTCTATGCTCAAAATTTAAGATCTGTAAGGTTAGCTAGGGCATAAAGAATGAAAAGAGGTCAGATTTTTCCATTTAGAATATATTTCTGAACTAATCACAGTAAGACTTCAGGTGACTAGAAGATAATAAGTTGTACAAGATTTCAAGTCTCTGGTATTTATCTATACTCATTCTAATCTTTCTGCAATTTGAAAATGTTATGTATATATGTTTGTATTTTTTTTTTCTCAATTATATTTAATTAATGAGTGAAGGTTCATAACATTAAGATCTAGCTAATTTTCCTTAAAATAGCTTAAAATTTTCTCAATTTTATTCGCTCAACCGTAACCCTAAAATGTTTATGGCATTTTCATTGCTGTTTCTACCATGTCAGCACAGTTATTGCATTGTTGAGCAACTAATTCTTATCCTTCTCGTAATACTTTTAATAGATAATTTTTTTTTAGCTTCCACAGGGTTCAGTGATGGACCTTTCAAAACAATACCAGAGTTTGATTTTGAGCTAGAGAAGTACTTGATCATATTACCATCAGCATGCCCACTAAGGGCCCTGCTCCACATCGGCGTAAAACGCGACCGAAACCGAAGGCAGAAACCGAAAATCCGGGTACTTTCCATAAGAACACTATATAAACCATTTTACGTTTCTGCTTTACGCCAATGTGGAGCAGGGCCCTAATTCTACAAATTTAAGATTAGAGTCTGGGTACTCTTTTGCCAAAATTTATGGAGATTATTTAGGAGTTATGAAATTTTTGTCAAACCAAAAATTAGCTATTTTGAATGTTGTTTTATAAGAACGTCAAATTTCCTTTTACAGGAGATTTGCTTTAATATAGTTACATTTAACTATATTACATTCAAAACAAAATGCTGCTTGGACAATTTAAAAATTAGTATTACTACAGAACACAGATTAAGAATAGGGTTGCAAAACAAGGGAGAAAACAAGCTTCCTGGCAGGATAATAGGTTCCTTTCGTTAAAAATCTCATTTTAAAAACCAGATTTTTAGGAAAGCAAATTATGAAAATATTAGTACTTTTATATAGTTTCAAGAAATGCAAATTTTGTTAAAAACCATTTTCACTGTTCTTTAATTTTGTAAATGAAAATTATTCAATATAAATTTCAAGTAGCTTGCATTTTGCATAATATGAAATATGAATTTTTTATTTATTTCTAGTTAAGCCTGTAAATGGTTAGTATAGCTTTTTGTTTCCCTTTTTACCTCAGCTAATAAGCTCAGTCGATCTTCACAATAATAACAAATGTTCTTAGTAAGGCTTGCTTGCTTTAGTTTACTGGCTGAACAGAATGCTAAGATGGGAGGAATTGAAGGGCTTTTGATAGCCGAAGATTTCCGAAATAAATCAAATAACGCAAAAGGCATCCACGATTCATTTATAAAGAAGAATAAATTTAACTTACCACGCAACCACAATTGTTTTATGCAAATATTTAACCATTTTTCCACTTTCAAATAGAAGAGGCAAATCAATCACAGCAAACTGATGACCTGAAAAACAAACATTTGTAAGAAACTCAACTCGGCAAAAGAAATGCTTTGACAAATAATATTTACAGCAGAAAGAAAATCTGATCTCTGAATGCAATAATGAACTTTGCACATAGTAAGAAATAAATAAGGGAAGAAAATGTAACCAGAGAGAGCAGCTGATTAATACAAGTGCAGTGAATATTTCATACAAAAGTTCCTCTTAACATTTCCTTTCAAAACTTCTAATGTTGCACTGAATATACAATTTTTTAATGTCATAAATGCATTTACATGAAATAGAGAACAGAGGCTTATGGCTCTTTTTATCTTACATTAAAACTTTTTTATGTTGTCTTTTGAACTTTCCAGGTAAGCAACGAGCATTAGTTCCCAATGGTTATATACAAAAACAGTAAAGAAAGGTTTTACACTAAGAAAAATTCCAAGGTGGCATTGTTTAGTTTGTTAAGTGGGATTTTTATGAGAATAGCATGTAAATGGATTTTTTTAGTGGACTTTTGAATAATATCCGTGGTATTCACTAATCCACAGTTACCGCACCACCCTATTTTGTGGATTAGCAGGAGTTTACTATACATACACTAACAGATAAATCACAATACAACAAGAAGAAAGATTATTTCACAATCACTATTGTTTTTTTTTCATTTGATTGGTATTTTTTTCTGAAATACAACAAATAATACACACTCAATTCATCAACTACTCTATTCTTTCGCTTGTAACATTTTCTTTGTTATTTGGTAATGCCAATTAAATCGACTATTATTTAGGTTTAGGACTTGTTTACCCTTTTGTTAATAAAGAATTTTCAGAAAGGTTAATTTTGACCAATTACTGGTAGAACTTTTTAAAGTGTTCATTTTGGATGATCAGAATTTTGTGATGGATCTCTATACGCTCAACTAGAGAAACGGGTTCACTTGGACTAACTAAGAGTATTTTAATAGCTTTATTGGTTATTTAAACATACATGAAAACATTCATAACACTCATTGCACAACCATTGACCAGTGTTAGCAATAAGCGGTCGTTAGTAGCTTATTTTTACTCCATTTTGAGACTAAAAATTTCAATTTGACCCCCAGATTTCCAACTCTAGGTGCCACATTTGGTGTCTAAAGTTTTGCATTGTACAGTGACCGCCACTAATAAAATCACTGGATTATAAAATCAGCTGCTTTTTAAAATCAAATCTGTATTAACCGAATCCTTAAAATATCAAAACATGTTAAAACCATCCTTCAATAAAATCATCATCACCGTTTTATAAAATCAGTTTTTTGGAAAGTATATGCTAAAACTTGAAAAAGAGTCATAATTATGTTAAAATGTGCAACAAATTCCAAAGTTATGTATCACCAAGAAGTTAAAGAGTCTCGGTACATGAAGGAATGTATACCAGTTTTGCATTCTTCAAAGTATATACGATTTCTGCTAATCAAATATCTATACGCCAGTGTTTTAAGACCCTTCTGCAAATAAAAATGTAAATCCTGTGCAGTTTACTGTATTTTGAAACTTTTAAAACTAAATAGAAACACAGTAATTTATTAATTTTCGGATGAATAATCTTTAAAAACTTTCTTTAAGTGTAGGTACGCCGGTTTATAAAATCAGCCGCTTTACAAAATCAAATGTGCTCTGGACAGATGTGATTTTAATAAGCGGCTGGAACTGTACTGAAGCATTTTCTCCTCGCACATTGTGACTTAGAACCAAGACTGAATCGAAGAATAGCTTTGTAGAAGTAATTTTCAAATGCAATCAATTTTGTTTTCAAATCATTTTCTTTGGTATATTTTAAAAATATGCCATTTGCAGTGTAGCACTCCTATTCTTTCAATAAATATGTCTTTATATTTGGATACATTTATATGATTGATTAAAAAGTGCACCAATGTTGATAATTTTGATGCCTAGAAACCTATGCCAGGCACCAGCATGATGCCTAGATTTAACTTCTTTAACACTTCCACTGAAGACATCAAACCTTGTTAAAACAACCACCTGAGTTGACCAGTTGCTTTATTTGAACATATCCTTTTATATTCATAAAATATGATAGTACAAAAAAAAAAACTAATACACTACATTTGAAAGTAAGTAAACAGAAACAAAATGAAAACAGTGTGAACAAAAAAAGTGAAAACAATTAAAAGAATTGATGAAACTACAGTTAGAGAGTAACATAAAACTTACCAGAAAAAAATAGTTTCAAACACTTCCAAAATATGGATTTATATATTTCGGGATGAGTAATTGAATTCAAAAGCCTCCTCTTGTCGGGTTCAGCAAATATAACTTGAGCCATTGCCTTACGATTTAAAGAGCCATCAGTGTGAAATACACCATCTCCAAATTCTTTCCTTATCCTTCGCCAAGCCCTTTTATTAGGTTCAACCACTGCCAATATCAAAATAAATCACTATCTAGCAAAATGTATACATTTCACTCAATATCATACAGAAAACTATATCACAAGAGAGTTGAAAATTAAAATCCAAAACTAAACAGCATCTTTTCGAAAAATTTCAATAAACCTGATAATATGCACTATGAATTCCTTTTGCAAAACAAGTATTTACACCAAGCAATAAATGTATACAAAAAAAAAAAAAAAAGCTTGAACTGTGAAGTGTCCTACTGTTTAGATTTGGTGAGTTATAAATACTAAAGCAACACTCATGTTTATACATTGAACAACTTTTTATAATCACTAAAATTAAATTCTTGACAATTCAGTTAACCTTTAGGAACCGGGTGGTACACATGTTGTACCATAAGTCTTTTTTCTTTAGAGAACAGGGTTGAAATTTTCACTCGAACCCTTTGGAGCCGGGGATTTTTTCAAGGTTTCATACGTCTGGTACGACAGTTGATACCTTCTCTCTTCAATGGAAAAGAAATCTGTGGTTCAACTGTCGTACTACCTTGGTCAAAAGAAAAATTTCTATATGAACAGCCCAGATCCAAAAGGTTAATGTCTATTTCCAAACCATCAATGCAATTAGAAGTCTGATATTTATTTAAAAAAAAATCTACAGAAGGCAAAAAAGGATGTTAATTAAAAGTAATCTTACCTTCACGGGCAACAATGTCAGCATCGATAATTTCTATACCCATATTTCTCAGCATTAATGCCACAGAGCTTTTACCGGTGGAGATTCCACCAGTTAAACCAACCAAAAACATGTCACAGGGAGATTTCAAACTAAAAAAGATAAATATTTTGAAGTAAAAATAGGTTTTATATGTAAATACTTTTTATTGACGTCTTTTAACAATTAAACTTAAATTAAAAAATAAATGAAGAAAGCATAACAACTATCTTTTAACCAAAAGACATAATGATAACAAAATTACTTTAAATGAAGGTAGTACAACAAACTTTATACAAATTCAAAAAATTATGATGAGTAAAAGTTTTAAAAGGAAAACAGGAATAAAACTCGACTGGGCCTATGGGCTACTGAAATTTATATTTTGCTGGTATAATGGATATTTTTGTGGTCCCGAATAAGCGGACAACTGTTCATTTCAAGCCCAGGGACTATCAGTGATTAAACACAACATGTTCTTTCAGAGTTTGCTTCTACCGGTCGGAAACAAATATCCAAGCTTTATGTTCACATTCAATACCTGGTCGAACATTACTTTTATAGGTGGTATAAAAACATTCTGAATTGAGCTGAGCCCCAAATGACACAAGCTTCATGTTCTTGTAATTAATAAAAATAAAAAAATTATCAAAGCACAGAGCGGGCCACAAAAGCGACCCTCCAAGAGTATTTTCAACAAATATGAATTTTACATCTAACACCCTATATTATTTCAATCAAGTTTGGTTCAGTTTTCATTCCACTCATGCAAACTGCAAAGGGTTTTAATCAGTTATTTTTGGCTTCAAAATAAAATCAAGACATTCAAAATAACACACATAAAACACAGTGAACAATAAACAATTTGGACATCTAGTCCATACCTTTCATTGTAAATCATATTCTAACGTGAATAAATTTTGATTGCTCTTCATTTAAAATCAAGATATGTAAGTCTGAATTTAGAATTTTGGGTGCACTGGCAAACTGGCTGCCAACATTTCTTATTTTTCAAAAAATGATTAATGAAACTTTGTATCTAGAAACTATAAAAAATATTTATCTATTTTTAGTGTTATAATTTAACAAAATATTACAGAAACATAAAACAGTAAGTTAAGATAAAAATGAAGTGTAACACAATCATTGCTAAATGCAATCATAAAAAGTAAACAATAAGCAATTTTTAAAAGGTTATCATTCACTTCTATAAAACATTATAATTTTATAGAATACAAGCAGCAATATTGTTATGAATAAGGAGTTATTTTATCTATCCCACTCAACTTACTACCTCTTAAATTAATACTTCAACAGATCATGACCAAACTTTTAATGAACCAATTAGGAACGAAAGACAATTTTTTTTCTCAAGAAGAATGGTGCGTAATCAATATGAATGAAGATGTTTCAAAACGAAAAATAAAGCTCTCTCAATGTATTATTTAAAAACTGCCTACGTTTTCTATTTCAATTCAAGCAAAACGTTATTGCAAGTGATAAAACCAAATAAATTACCATCCAATAATTGATTAAAAAACAGTTTAGAGTTTAGAGTTCTAATAAAAACGTGAAAATAACTTTCAATCTACGAGGAAGGAACAAAACAAAACTAAAAAAAAATTAAGACAAAAACCCTACTACTACGACTATAGATGTTTTGTTGCCATACATATTTTAATTATTTTATTATTAGTTTCAGTCTTGTTCGAACAGGTTTGTCGGTTAGCACAGAAGGTTGATCACATGATGGTTGATGGAGTTGGTGGTTTCTGTCCGTAGAAGGTTTCCACATAACGATGGATTAAAGGGTGACTTTTAATTCGCTCTCCTGTTGAGTCCCTGTTTGTCTTTAATCTTGTGCAAACACGGACTCCGTGTATTTTTCGAGATAGCTCCAGTAAAAATTCTCCTTAGGCATATTTTTTTTCATTCACATGATCAGTTATATAAGAAATTGGGGACACGGTCGGTGGCCTAGAGGTAGAGTCCTCTCCTCGTTAGCAAGTGGTCGCGGGTTCGAGTCCCGCCCGGCCCATGGCTGTTATTTCAACCTTTCTGTGCCCTAAATCTGTCCTGTATCTGTCAGGAGTCGCATAGCAGGCATAGCAGGCTGCGTGCAGGCAAGGCGCATAGCACGCAGTCTCATATATGTCGAAGCTAGAGCTCCTTTAGAGGACAATCTGACTTGTCCGACATTTTGGTTCCAAGACATCCTTGAATCCAGCCTTGTTACATGTATTTGAAACACATTAATATTATACCTGGTTTTCTGTAAGCACCATATTAAGTAAATTAAAAAAGATAACTTATTTCTCGAATTTAAAAACAGTTTATTGGGAAATGTTTCATAAAATTGGGTCTATTTTCATATTGCACTTGTTTTAACCTGAGTTTATGAAATGTTTTTGTCATATAGACAAAAATAGTCAAATATCATCTATGCAGCAACAATTCAAGCTTAGCTTCCACTTTTCTTCTATGCGACTTGAGTACAGATACCAGTGGTTCCACGCCCACCGTTTTGGAACCAAAATGTCGGATGAGTCAGCTCCCCTCTTAGAGGAGCCTTAGTCGAAGCTGATGGCTTCTGTAAAAAAAAAAAAAAAAAAAAAAAGATATAAGAAGTTAAGGCCACTTTATAAGAAATGGGCCCTTATCAAGTGACATCATTGCGCTTGATGACGGATCTTCAATGACGGATTGCAGGTGTCAACCGTCATTGAAAGTACTGTAACAGACGGAAATCCGATTCTGCGGCATCCAGTAACACTTTATTTTTTTCGGTTTTAAAAACTTTTATCTCTTTATATTAAAAAAAGTAAGCTCTAAGATATTGTGAAAGTATGTTTGTGGCTGGCCTGCGTCCAGGCGGCCCCATAGCACCTACAGACTTGAAACTTGGTACAAAATTAGTTCGAGCTCTGTAGATTTGCACCTCGGAGCCATTTTTCTTAATTTTGAATTAGTTTTTTTTAAATTAATTTTTTAAGCATAAATTTCACATATTTCACTAAATTAGGTAGCAAAAAAAAAAAAAAAAAAAAAAAAAAAAAAACCCCCACCACCAAATGTTTTAGATCGTTGGAAGAAGATTTTTTTTTTCTAAAAAAGATGTTTGTTCTATTTCTCTCCTTTAATTGTAACAGGAGAAGTGATTTTAATTTAGGTATTTTTCAAGGTATTACAGCAGAGGTAGCGCTAGGACTTACCCGACGGGGGGGGGGGGGGCAAGCTTGCCCGACAGGGGGGCACAGATGTAATTTAAAAATGTATCCCCCCCCGTCCCCAGTCTTTTAATTTTTTTGATGCATAAACAAAAAAAAGTATTCATTTTTACCGTAAAGCTAAAATTAAAAGCAAAAACTAAAAAATGAGCATTGAAACTAAATAAAAGCATACTAATGTACTTTATACAATTTTTATTTTCCAAACGAATTTCAGATACCCAAAACGAAAATGTTAAATAGTACAGCAAGCGAAAATTTTGAAAGCAGGCTAGTTCTATGAATGCAAGGGTTCTTAGGCGGCAGGTGTACCTACAAAGAGGGGGGGGGGGTAAAAAGAAATGCGTGTGGGGAGGGGAGGTGTAAAGTCAGCCCATCCAGAAGTTTTTTTTTTTTTTTTTGTAAAATTGGGTTATATTATTGTATTTTAACATTACTGATTAAATGACCTCTAAAAAATACGGAATATAGTCAGAAAACTCAACCAGGCCATATATATGGCTCATTCCCCCTTACGGTTCAAAATTCCAATTTTATGAAATAACTTGAAAAAAGTTGGAATATTCAGCTTGTTATTGGCATTTTCTTCTTTTATTTGGTGAAATAAATCGTTTTCCAATCGATCATTACTTTTTAACCATGGAAAATGAGGTTATACTTTACAGTTAGAAGTGAGGAGGCCCCATTTGCTCCTTTGTACGAGCCGCCTATTTCCTTAAGGGTTATGATTTAAAAATGAAAAACAAATATGATGTGGAATTTTTATGCTGAAATACATAATTATGTACACTTGGAAGGAATTCATAGTTCAGCTACAAAAACTGCAAAAGTTGGTAATAGAGATGGAACGAAGCGGCATTTGGCCGAAGCGCCGAATACCGAAGCTTCGGCCAACTAATGGCCGAAGCTTCGGCTGGCACACATATTGAAGTTTTTGGATTAAATGCATAATAAATGCGTAGAGTTTTATACTTTTCTCCATATGTTTTAATATTCTTAATTCTTAGCGTTACACAATATTTTCAGCTTACTGTGGCATCCTTAAATTGATTTCATTAATTAACGTTTATTTTTATTTTGGTTGTTTTTATTTTAATGTTCTTAGTATTACACAACATTTTCAGCTTACTGAGTTATTCTTAAATTAATTTCACAAATTAAAAGTTTTCTTGTTTTGTTTTGCTTTGTACTGCTCGTACAAGAAAAGACGACATTACTATTTTTGTATTGTAAATTAGTAGTAGGAAGCTCTACTTGGAACATGAAAAGCTCAGTCTGCAGTTCAGTTGATGTTTTATAATAAAACAACTGATATGATCATGTAATATACCATAGAACTACCCAATCTATTACTATTTATATACGTTGTGTTATATATTAGAAATATCTTAATATTCTTAATGCAAAATGCTTCAGTTTTTGGTGAATTCGAAAAAATAGTATCATGCATTCTTTTTTACTTGTCTTTCATTTTGGTATTTTTTTAAGAGGATTATTTAATAATGTCACAAGTTCAAAGAAACTATTCATTCCAAGGTTGAGTATTGTCAAAAAAAAAGGGGGGGGGAGGGAGGTTTTTTTTCTTTACACCTATGAACAAAAATAAAGTAAAGTGCCATTGCATAAAAGAATGTCTAGACAAGGCGGAGGAAAGGATTTATTCTTTCAAGGGATATTTTGCAGGTATGTATGTGTCCAGGCGCCAGGATTATTTTGTATTTATTTATTTTTTATTTGTTTGCCTGTTTGTTTTCTTTTTTTTACGAACAAAGAGGATACAATATGTAGTTTAGAAAATATCAACGTAAAATAGGCACAAATAAGCACAGATACTGCAGACACGTGTTTCGGCGTTACAAGGAACGCCTTTATCAATGCAAAAATGTTGAGCTTATAGATGCACAGACATCCGACAAAAGCAACGGAAATTTTAAGCCAAATTGGCGAAAGGGGTGTTATTGGTGTTCGGGTAATCCGATATGTTTGCTTTTTAAGCTGTTCGCTTCTGTTTCCGTTGATTTTGTCGGATGTCTGTGCATCCATAAGCTCAACATTTTTGCACTGATAAAGGCGTTCCTTGTAACGCCGAAACATGTGTCTGCAGTATCTCTGCTTATTTGTGCCTTATTTACGTTGATATTTTCTAAACTACATCAATAGCACAAAGCTATTTGTAAACTTTAGTATACAATAGTTTTTTTTTTCTTCTTTTGGAAAAGAAGTATCTTTACTTGAGGGGGAAATAAAAATCAGACTCAATGCAGTACATTTATATAGCTTTTATTTTAAAACTAAAGTTTTTTTGAACAAATATAACGAAATGTAATATTTAAAAGAACATATTGTTAATAAATATTTTATTAATTATTGAATGCATTCTGGCTTCAAATGTTCAATACACACATATTTTTAATTGAATATAAATTTCTATTACTATGCTTTATCATGAGAAACAATTTTGAGTTAAAAAGACTATCTTATATGATAACAATTGTAACAGAAAATTTGCTGCATAAATTTCAGGCCGAAGCAGCCGAAGCGGCCGAATCACAACTCATGCTTCGGCTAGACCGAAGCTTCGGCAAAATGGCCGAAGCTTCGGCCCGGCCGAAGCTTCGTTCCATCTCTAGTTGGTAACTATGAAACTTATATCAGAGAAAGTTATAAAGTGGCATGTATGTAGCTCTAATTTTTGTAATTTGAAAGAAAGAATGGAAATAGCTTGATTCAGATAATATTGGAATTATTACTGAGTATGAAGTGATAACAATTCTCTCTCAGCCAAGTTGAAATTAATGCTGTCATTTATAGCGTTTACATTTCATGTTTTCAACCTATAATGTTTGTTAAGTTATCAAAATTGATCTTAATCAGGTATATAATGTTCATTTGATACTACTTTATAGGAATGTTGGATGGAAAGTCTGAAACCAAAAGGTCCACGAACAGAAGATCCACGTCCAAAAGGTCCGAAGTATAAAAGCCCTCGGCGGACCCTTTGGACGTGGATCTTCTGTTCGTAGACCTTTTGGTTTTGAACCTTTTAGCCGGATTCCACTTTATAGACATGGCACTACAATACATAGGTTAAGGCTTTCAATAAATTTTCAGATGTAATTGTTTAGTTTTTGTTTTATAATTTTCCATCAAACAGAAATGTCAGTATATATATCACAAATGAATGAATTTACAAAAAATATTACATAGTAAAAATGTTCCTCTTTTATCAAGAAACACCCCTTTGTTTAGATCAGCGGTTCTTAACCGGTGGTCCGGTAGACCGGCACCATTCCGCAAAAAAATTTGACTGTTCCTTAGAGATTTTTGATCATCCATCTTAACCCATTAATGCCTGACATTTTTTTTTCAACGATACTTTGTATACTGGTTACAAATAGTGTTTAATGGACAGGAAAAATAGTTAAAAAATTGTCATGTAAAAAATAATTTTTTTATTTAAGAAAAAAAATCTGGTATGGACTCCACACTACTTCCTTTTACGTGTAAATTTCGTAGAAGTTGCCTTAAGTGTTAAAAAATGTGCTTGGAGTGAGCAAGGTAACAATTCAAATATTTGCTCTCATAATCTGCCACGAAACAATGCAAAAAATATTTTACAATGGTTAATTTTCTAAATATTGCTGATTTAAATTTCCATTCAGTGAATTTTTCGCAAAATATAGCCAATAGCGCCAAGTTGAGCCCAGATTCAAAAAATAATTTTTCCGCCAAATTTGTCGCCAACTTGGGGATACGTCGCCAAGTTGGCGTCAAACACTTGGCGACCAAAAGTTTGGCGACATATCGCCAAGTGGTCGCGCCAATTCATATCACTTGAATCTACATTGAAATTAACACTGATTTACCCCAAAAAAAGGGGTAAAACACCCCATTGGGAACATTCGAATGCAACCACAAGGAGAGGTGCACAACTAGACCATCCTCAGAGCCTACATACCAAGCTAGAAGCTTCTACGGCATATAGTTTTTGAGTTATGCGAGGCACATACGCACATACATCCGCACACACATCCGCACATACGTACATACAGACGTCACGAGAAAACTCGTTGTAACTAACTCGGGGGTGGTTGAAAAAGATTTTTCGGCTGCTTATATGTTGGTAGGTACATATGCACGTACTGACAGGTCGAAAAAACTACTGAACATTCATTCGGGGGTGAGCAAAATCAAAATTTAGACTCAAATTTGAGTGATTTTTTTTTCGCGATCACAATACTTCCTTTACTAATTAAAAGGAAGTAAAAAATCGTCCCTAAAAAGGGACGCTAGGCACCAGAGGGTACATACTTTTCTACCAAAATTGTTTTTTCTGCCTACGATGTAATATTAAAAATGACAATTTATAAGAAAAAATAAAAGCAAGAATTAACATAAACTGGGAAGTAGATTCAGAGAACAAGGAAATATTGGTGTTGTTGAGTGTGAAAGTCAGCAAAGCATTTGTTCTGCAAACCTACGTATTGCATTTGCTGCATTCCGATAAGATCTTTTACTTCAATGGGCACACCTTACCTGAGTCTTATTTAAAGCAATAGAACAACTAGCCCCATAATACCTAACTCAATCCGGTACTCTTGAGCTCAATGCATTTTGTACAGCAGCTTCTAAAATAAACTAGCTGTCGTGGCCGTCACGAAACTTTCTTCTATATCTATCTTATGAATTCCGGTTACAAAATAAAATACGTACTCGCTCGAATAATTGGAGACAGCTCCAATTTCTCAATTATCGTAATAACCCTGCAAATGCAGAATTAATGAGCGAAATTGGAAATCATTGCAAAAGTCTTGTTTAGATTAATTGCAAACATTTTATTTGTTAGTAAAAAGAAATTGGCAACAGTTAAAAATTTCAAATCATTGAAAGTTTTCAGATGTTTTTATAATTAAATAGCGTGAAAGCGATTTTTTAATGAATTAATTTTTCGCATTGTTGACTAAGCGCAAAAATCACCCCACCCTCCCCCTATGGCGATTGGCGCCAATATTTAATCGATGCTTGCTTCCATATTGGGTTAGTGTTATTCCAAATTTCATTCAAATCGCACAGCAATATTTCCCGAGATACAGTAGGTGCAATGACAAAATAAGCACTTTTGATTGCTCCACCCCCCTTTTAAGATATTGACACACAAATTAAATCAGCACCTGTTCTCAATAGGGTCTACCCAGGGCCGCTGAGAGGGGGGGGGCAGCACGGCCCAAGAGGGGGCCCGGGCTGCTAGTTAAAAAAAAAGCAGTATATTTGGTTAACTGAACTTCATTTTTGTGTAGGCAAAGCAAAAACATCTCGCATCTACATGTGTCCACAGCAACGCAACGAGTGCTTGTAACCCATTGCCTTAGTATGAAACACTAAAAAATATAAAATTGGAAGAAAAAGTAGTTTATACGAAACACTATAATTTTTCTTCACTGCACCGAACGTAAGTTGTCTTAGTATTGAGAATTTTTTTGGAAAGGTGGGGGGGAGGGGGGGGGGCGCATGTCAGCCCCGGGGCCCCGGTAAACCTCTCGGCGGCCCTGGGTCTACCTATGGACCAATTTTCGTTTGATTCCGCCGGTTACTTCCTGAGATATAGCAGTCACCCCCGCGCAGAACACGTGCGATTACTCCACCCCCCTTCCAGATATTGACAAACAAATTGAATCAGCACCTTTACTCAGTTGGGTCTACCTATGTACCAATTTTCGTTTGATTCCTCCGGTTACTTCCTGAGATATAGCAATCACCCCCGCGCAGAACACGTGCGATTGCTCCACCCCCCTTGGAGGAATTCGCTAAAAAAAGTCAGGTGCACCAGTTCACATATAGTAGTACATATGTGCAAAAATTTTTGTTCGATTTCATGCAGTAGTTTTTGCTTTAGCGCTGCCACAAAAACTGGTCACACACATACAGACTCACACACAGACAGACACACAGACAGTCATTTTCCAAAAATGGTCGAAGTGGACTCAGCGCACCTCAAAACGTGCAAATCCGTCAAAATTCGACATTCGAAAATTTTCACGAAACCAATACTTTCTTCTATATATTAGATATAGAAGAAAGTAAAAATGAAGAGCTGCTACCACCATTGTTTAGAGTGAATCAAAAACCGGTAGTTCCCGATATTTGATGCATGGGATCTTTTTCCCTATGCACCGATTGTACTGAACAACCATATATATATATGGTTCATCAATTTCAATTACTTTCTTTTCGCTGTTGGACAATCGCTTAGACTTTACAATAGGATGAACTCCATGAAGATTCAATGCAATAGTTATGACATTGCTATTATTCCAACAAACCAACGTAATATTATTTTACCTGTCATCGACATTTATTCAAAACTTCCTCTCTTTTCTTTTTTGAACAACGTAACTTTAGTTCATGAGCATTTTTTAATCCGATTCTTGCACAAAACCTTTCGAAGACAAATAATCACGTAGAAGCGCAAGAGAAGTGAATAATTTTGTCACAGTAGAGATCAAAATTGGCATTCTCATGGAATTCTGAAATTAAATCTGCAACCCCCCCACCTTTTCAAACAACAGACGCATATGCAATCCTTGAATTCTTCATCAAGGTGAAATGCTAAGCTTCTGAAACATCTTAGGGCTTCTTCCCCAACAGTCAGACTAAACAATAATAAGCACCTAAATACATAATGGAAAAGTAATTAAATACAACGAATAATTAGTGTTTTAAAGAACTACATTTTTGAAATAGCTTTTTTTCAAAATTTACCTTGAGTATTTTTTGTAATTAAAAAAAAAAAAAAAAAAAAAAAAAAGAGAAAGTATTTAAGAACGTTGTATGATTAAGTTTATAGATTAATTAATTTAATTTAATTAGATTTTTAAAATAAAATACGTTTTAAAAATGACAATTATTATCTGTTTTTCAGTCTAAAAACATTTACTAACTTCTTTTGAGATAAATTATAGATTCTAAGCAAAAAATTAGCAACGGTTAAACAATGCAGCCTTTGGTGCCTAGCGTCCCTTTTTAGGGACGTTCTTAAATTGCTTTAAAATCCTAAAAAAAAATTAAAATTTACAAAATTGCAAAATAAAGGTAAACTAAAACATCGATCAAAGTAGCACATATATCAAACACAGATAGATTTACTTGTTAATAACTTTAAAAACTTAGCTTTTTGTTCTTGAGATTGTGAACGATGTAATTTTTGATAAAGATCATAATCAAATGGCTACAGATCACACTTTACAGCGGTTATGTGCTCAAATCTGTTAATACAGAATTGAAGCAATACCAAAGTAATAATTGAACACAATTATTTGGTTGAAATGTTCATTTTTGGAAAATTCAGACTCCCTTTTTGGACCGTCCCTAAAAACGGACGCTAGGCATTAATGGGTTAAAAAAAGTTTTCACTCAAGGGAGAGAGAGAGAGAGAAAGAAAAGAAGATACAATAATAATACTAATAATATCCTATATACGACGATGTTTCCGTTAATATCGTGAATCGTGATTAATTTTCTTGCTTTTCGATGATTTTCAGCTATGTTGATTAGTTATATCTGATTATTGAAATAGTTACTTATGTTAGTCTTAAGCTTTTTTTCGTAACTTCTTTTACATTAAGTAAGGTTTCATTTATATATTAATTAATTTATTTGTTATTTTTATTATTCTGTAAAAAAAAAGAGAAAAACCGCAGCCATTCATAAAATGTTTCACTAGTATTTAATGGCCTTCTTATTGAAAGTTTTTTTTTCCCTTTAAGTCGAAAAAAAAAAAAAAAAAAACACGTTTTATCGATCCGTAAATGAAGAACCCTCCCCCCCAAAAAAGAGGAGAAAAAGACAAGAAAGAAGAATATCACCGGTCCTGGTTTTGTTCAAAAGCTCTTGACGGTCCGCTGGTCAAAAAAGGTCGAGAACCGCTGTTTTAAATTACCTTGCTTCAAATTTAAATAAAAGGTGGATGACCTCTTTTCCTTTTAGTATAGGTTAAGTGGGATACCCATGCGATATTTTTTAAATAATCACTAAAACAGCAAAGTATTATTTTAGAAAATAATGGTGGACTTTTGTTCATTTATAACGTCCAAGATAAAACAATTCAATAAGTTTAACTTTTTGTGTTTTAAAACTTTTATATAAGGCTTCAAAAACGAACTGTTCTAAAAAACGGTCCCACGTATCTCAAGCAAATTGAAAGGCAAAGCTCCGTCATTACTTTAAATAAAACAATACGTTCTTACCTCTGTGATGCAGAATTCTTCATGTTGTTGTTACATGCCCCCATGGGTCAGCAAAGCTAGACCAGGTCCATGAAGGATGGGGTAAGGATACGGCATCCGTTTTTTAAGAGTACCATTTTAGGTGGAAGACCGATTTTATACTCAACACACATGCCATAAGGAGAAGGACCCGTTTATAGGGTAGGCATTCATTCATAACTCACTTTCACACACACAGAAAGGACAATGACATGAGAGAGAGAAAGTACGCCCATGCCCCAGCCGGGACTCGAACCCGGGGCCACCGCATCACGGTCAGACGTCGCTGACCACTAGACGAGGTGGCCGGCAGAATTCTTCATATACAAGTTCGCGCCTAACTCATCACACCGAATTTAAGGTCGTGTCGTGTCAACAGTTAAAACAAAAATGTTAAAATCATTCAACCATCCGACGACTTTTGGAATCCGACACTATTCCACATGGTCAACATACACAGAGTGAAAACAGCGCTATTGAAGAGATTCGGAAGGATCCCTGAGACAAAAAGTAGTTACCATCACCCAGGGCCTAAGAACAGGACAATCACCACCTGCAAAGGCGACGACTCAGCGACGACCTGCAAAGGCGACGACTCAGCGACGACCTGCAAAGGCGACGATGATAGGAAGTCATTAGGAAAGGGCAATTCAGGCGATTAATTGGCTTGTCACCATCGGATAGTCATCGGAAAGTGTCTCTTCTCAAATGTCAATGAATGTTTGTTTAAAACATGCTGCTAGCGATTTTCGTGTGAGGTCTGATCTGTTTGTTTTCAAAAAAAAAAAATAACATTTCTCCTTTTTAACCTGAACAAAAGTAACTTTCCCCAGAACTAAAGTACGCCTAAAGGGTTGCAGCAAGATGAGGACAGCTAACGATAACGATGGCGTTCCACTGTAATGAATAATGAAGATGTTTTAGATGTTTTTTAAAGAAAAATATTTTATTGGGTAAATAGATTTTTTTTTTACATTTCTGTTGGAGTCAGTAAACTTTTCGGCAGTCGATTTCTGTCGGAAAATTTTGCTGTCGGGAAAATTTCCCCCACGAACTAGGAATTTTCACCGCCGGGGGGGGGGGGGGGAATTGCCCCCCCTGCCCCCCACCTAGCGCCGCCACTGCATGACAGAAAGGACAATGAACCATTCATTTAGTACGGAAAACTAGCTTTAAAATCTTCCTGATTTTAAGCCACTTTGACTCTGCTTCAGAAAATAGATGAAAACACAATGTACTTTTTTTTAACCTCTTTTTTTTTAAGCTTTTTTCACGCAATCGTAATTCGGTACAAGCATTATGCATGTTCATAATGTGTATAAGGAGTAGGGGTAGTAAAATAAAACCAGTTTTAATAGCACTACTAACGCTGAATACTGAAAATACCCGCTGTGTGTGTGTGTGTGTGTGTGACGAAAAGTCTAGGGGAAACCGTTTGTCTTAGCGTGAGTAGAGTTCATTGAAAGCGCTAAGTACAAGTTTCCACATAAGGTTATAAAAGGCATGGTATGGAAGGACTTACGAGAGAAAGTTGTTTTAAGGAAATAAATTCTATTTACATGTCGTCATTGCAGGTATTTGCTCTGCCTGCAAACAGGTGTATTTCTTCGCCTAATAAGCTCTTCTAATTCCAAAACTCTTAAAAATTTTATCGCCAAAATGCTCTGAACTGATGTTGAAACATTCTTTTGTCATTTTTTTTTTCAAAATTGACTTTGGCTGGTTGCGTCTTAGTTCCTTATCAGAAAATCGCTGAAAATTCATTTAGCAATATCTGATATTAAAAAGTAAAATTAGAAAATAAATAAATGAATAAATAAAAAAGGAAGTTAATCCAATTTTTGACATTTTGAATCAAATTGTAATATTCGCAATCACAAATTGCGATGGAAACAATCTCTTAGGATTTCTTGATTCTACAAATGGCTCCTGACTCTTGGAAATGACATTATTTACATTCGCCCCATTTGACTTCATGCGACCCTCTTCAGACAAAAAAAAAAAAAAAAAAGCATCCAGTACACAACAAACTTCTGCAGACATGTCCCTCCTCCTGGACGGTGGCATCCAGGTCCTCTGGTTCATGGCTCTCGAGCATGCTCTTTTCTCGCAGGGCGGTGACGTGAGTGTGCAGACGTGTAATGATTCAGAGGAAATTGGATAGATCCGATATTTCAGAGAATATTGGACATATTCCAAAGGTCACTGGATACAGTCTAGATATATATTGCGCAATATACGGCCTTCGGGCCACATCCAGCCCGCGAAGTTATATGACCCGTTGATTGTTACAAATCAAAATCCGGAGAAGTGTCACTGTCACAAATTTGGAGTCAAATAGTCAGAAATTCTTTTCTGAGAAGCATACATTTAATGAAATAAGTATTACGGAATGATTACAAAAATATTGGTTGGTAATTTTCTTTTCTTTTTCATATTTTCACACGCTATTTAGAAAATAAGAAAATCTATATTTAAAATTTATATGTGGTTTGGGCCGCGAGAATGATTTTAATATGAGGTGCGGCAATTGGGTAAAAAAAGGTAGGGCATCACTGGTCTAGAGGATATTAGATTGATTCTAAAATTAATTAAATATAGACATATAGTCTAAATGTTACGAGATACAGTCCGAAGGGAAAGGATATCGTCCATAGGTTATCGGATAGCTTGAAACATTTCGTTGTCCAAAGGACATTGAGTATATAGTTCTTCTAAGGTGAGAAGAGTTAAGCTTGTCTGTTTTTCAGCTGGTATAAAAGAACGAATTGTAATACAAGTGTAATCTGAAAATTAAAGGAGCGTAATATTCACCACTGTTGAGTGGAAACAAATAGCAATCGTGATTGCTTAAAAAAATGCTACCATTTACTCCTTTTTGACCCTTATGTATCTTTATTCAGTGATACTTTTCATAATTACAAAAACACTTCTGCTTACGTAACAAAAAATTACAAATAAAAACACTAGTGACACGTATGTATCTTTATTCAGTGATACTTTTGCTTGAAATGCCCGGCGAGCTGCTCCACTTGTGGGCGAACATTAATTATCTTATGACTAATTGCTACACTGAAATTATTTGAAAATATTTTCAGAAATGTTTATAATGTACATATTCGTATTATGGTCACTTATCACCTGCCATCATTTTAAGTTTTAATACTTAGTTTAGTTTCAATTTTAAAAATTACTTTTATTCTGTTACGTTTGGGACGTGAACTTACGATAAATTTGATTTTAAATAAAATAACTTATTACCCCTAAACACTGAAAATAATATTTAAATGAATAATTATTTTTCAAAAAGGTTTAAAATTTACCATTTTCATAAAATGGACTAAATGTTGGAAAATAATTTCTCTAAGCCACACGTAGATTTAAAGCACCAGTCCAGTCACATTAATGTGACCACCTATCAAAAGCCAGAATAACCGCCTTACTCAGAGCGGACTGCTACGAGACGTGCAGGAAGTGACTCAGTTAGGACCCTGAAGGTGTTCACTGGTAGTTTGAGCCATGTCGACTCCAATGCCGTGGGCAGCTGCGCTAGATTAGGCGGGTGAGGATCCATGGCGCGAATATCCCGATCGAGATGGTCCAACATATTCTCAATTAGGACTGAGTCAGGAGAGTTTGCTGGCCAGGGAAGAAGGGTAAACTCATTATGGTGCTCTTTGAGTCACTCATGTGCATTGGAAGCTGTATGGAGCTTCGCATTGTCCTGTTGATGGATGCCATCATTCTGAGGGAAAACAATGCGCATATAGGGGTACACATGGTCCGCAAGGACAGATGCATACTTGTATTGATTCATCGAGCCTTCCACAATGATGAGTGAACCCAGACAATGCCAGAAAAATATTCCACAGACCATAATGCTCCCGCCCCTAGCTTGTACCGTTCCGGCAATGCTGCAGGATGTTTGGCTTCAGAGGTTTCACGCCTCATGCTCCAACGTCCATCGGTCTGATGGAGCATTAAACGTGATTCAACAAAAAATGCTACCTGTCGCCACTCAATGGACGTCCAGCTGCGGTACTGGCGTGTAAACTTCAGGGTTCGTTATCTATAGACAGATAGTCAGCATAGGTGCGTGAACCAGCCTTCTGCTTCGGGAGCACAGGCGCAGCAACGTCCGCTAAACAGTAGTCTGGGAGACGATGCTGGTAGCCCCTTGGTTCATCTGGGGGGTCAGTTGCTCAACGGTAGCCCGTCTATTATCCCGAACACATATCCGCAGCCGTCGTTCGCCTCTGTCATCTATGGCTCCTGGGGCACCATATTTTCCATGTCGCAGATTTTGGACAGTCCCATTTTGTCATACATGGTACACTTTTACTACGACGGCAAGCAAATAGCTCATAAACTCAGCCATTTCGGAAATGCTTCCACCCTTGGCCTGAAAGACAATGATCACGCCCTTTTGTACGTCGTATAAATCTTTTCGTGCTTGCTTTACGCCAACGATAGAAATGTTTTCCAAAGCCCTCACATACCTTTTATATACCCTCAACTGCACTGTGCTATCAAGTGCCTTCTGTGTCTGTGATTGTTTATTTAACGTCAAAGTCGAAAGTACTTGGTGGTTACATTAATGTGACTAGACTGTATAGATTCAGAACTTCATGCAAATCGTCCTGACAATTTGTGATTGGGTTTAAAAATGGGATTTTTAATAGTTGTTAAAATACTTGTATGTTAAAAATGAAAACCTAGGGTGGGAGCAAAAGGTCATATTTGCATTAAAATTTAACTGGCAATTTTATTGCACTGCAGACAATACTAACTAAATGTTATAAATTTTCTCACTGATTAAACTCTTTACACCTCTTATGGTTATGTAGAACTCGTATGATTAAAATTAAAAACATGGGGCACAAGTATTTGACAGTTATTAAAAACTCCTAATCATAAAATTTTCGGACAGTTTGTAAGAAGTTCTGCATCTGTACGGGGCTTTAAATCTATGTGTGGTTTAGAGAAATTATTTTAAAATTTTTTTCCCGTTTTAAAAACATGCAAGTTTAAAACCTTTTATGTTTTAAATAATTATTTTCTGTTTTTATAGGAGTTTTAAACACATTAATGAGACATTGACAGAGACTTGCGATGCATTTCTGTTTTATCTCAAATTTTCATTCAACGCAAGTCTGTTACCGACGGTATTAATCATTTATAATTTAAATTAAAAAACACAATTTTAGTTTTAAATATTGGAAACTCAATGATGTATTTACATAAAATAACATAATTTGGGAAAAATTGCTTTTATTATATTACTATTATCAAAATTATTTGGATACATCTATTGAATGAAAATAGAAAGAAAAAGAAACAGTGGATGATTTTTTCTTTGTAATGAATTACATCTTCACCTACACAATCTGTGCCTTACTTTAAGTTTTTATTTAAAATTATTCATGATCCTCATAAACTGAATGTGTATCTTTTTCTGCAAAATCACTGTCTTATGTAAAATATTCAGTTGGTACATTAGTGGTTGACATAAAATCTTCATAAACAAATGTGGAATGACTGAATGTTTTATTTTCCTCAGTTGTACTTTCTTCGTCGTTATCAGAATCCCTGACTTCTATGTTTCTTAATTTTAATTTTTTATTAGCTTTCAGTTTTCTGTTCTCTGCAGATGCTTGAATATTTTTAATGCTTTTAATCATTTTTTTCGAAGTTCCACGTCTTCTTAGGAAACTACTGTGATTGAAAACATGATCTCTTTTCCCCCTAACAGAATCATTCTTTGGAATTTCAGACGTCGATATGTTTCCTTTAAAAGCTTCACTTATATTTGATGCCAGTGTTGGTATAGAGGTAATGGGAAAAGGTGTGTGTGACGGCCCTGTGTTATTTAGCAGTTCATTTTTCGTAGAATTTTCAGAACTGTTTACGTCGCTGATGTTTTTAGCTTCATTTGTTACACTCGTTGAAAATGGGGAATCGATTCGAGTAGGTTTTGAATAATTTAAACTAGTATCTGGAAGAGTATTGATTATTACCGTGGGAGGATTGGTGAAATTTTCTGAGGTGAAACTGGATGGTATCTCCGTTCCATTCTTTGGCCACATACTCATTATTTGCGTCGAAGCTTCAGGCGTTTCACTAAAAGTAAAATTTCCTATAGATGCATTAAAATACTCATTTTCATTTTCTGGGCTATTTCTAGCTTTGATTAATGACTTCTTTTTGATATTACTATTTTCTTTATCGTCATTTTTAGCACGTAAGTATTTTGTCATTTCTTCTTTTGAAATGTTGGTTTCTTCTACAATGGCTTCAAGCTTCTGATCGGACGTTAGTAAATTTTGTGCTTTCTTGGTGTCTTCTTGAGATGATACTATGATTAAACCAGTCCCATTTCCATCCTTAAAAGCATACTTCAAAGTAGTTGTCACAAAACTATTTTCTGTTTGAATTAAATTGGAAAGGACGTTTGGATAAGATCTTGAAGGAGTCACCCTCTCTTTGTCCCGGAATTTGACTGGTGCAATATCTTTTTCAGGTGAATTGATTTTGTATTTCATAGAAGTATTTTTCAGCGGGATTTGATTCTGTCCATATTGAGAATCACTTGAATCTCCTTTAACCAGAACTTTGGCATTATTAACATCGCCATTTTGGTCTAAAAGCTTTGTGTTTGGCAACGAAATGTCAGGAAAAGAACTGCTATAAATAAATGTGTTTTCTTTTCTAGGCTGTTTAATAATATAACTCATAGCTGTATTTTCTGGCAGGAATCGATTTTTTCCAAATTGCACCACACTTCCGTCTCCATTTATTAGAACTTTTGAATTACTAACGGTGCCTTTCTGATCAGAAAATTCTGTGTTTGGTAACGAAATGTCAGATATCAAACTACTATCCATTTGTTTGTTTCCAATTTTCAAAATATTCGGAATATGTTCATAATCTTCTGATTCCTCCTTGTGGAGTTTACTTAAATCATTTTCCTGCAATCGACTATTTTTGACATCATACACTTGTACCGTTTCTCTTATATCCTGGCGGACTGTTTTTATAATTACTTTGGAGAGTTTTAATCCTTTTGCATTCCCTTTTGGAGAGTCCTTTTGACGATTTTGAATATCTAAATATAAGAGAAAAACAATTGATCATACTTCTTTTTTGGTTGCTAGAAATTTTAAGCTAGATTTGGACGAAGTTTTGACAGACAAAACACATGCTATAAGTTTTTTCTTTTAACAGTATTAATTATAAGCTGTAAAACATTGCAAAATAAATTGTACGGGTGTGTTTCGGGGAAGCAAGGATCCCTCTCATTAACTCTAAAAGTGTGTAACATGAGTGATTTCTTCTTTATTCTATTGCAAACTATGTTAAACGTTTTGCACTAATTTTTTCTTTTTTTCTGTCATTGATAGGTTGCTATTTAAACGATTGATATTTTGCTGCACATGTGAGTGTGCGTCTTTTCGTTCAGTTATACACTTTAGCAAATGCTATACCGTAGTATTAAACGGTAAAAAAAAAAAAAAAAAATGTAAATCACTAATCCGTTTGTTTTAATTCTATACGAGTATAAAGCTGAAAGTATAACCGTCCCACAGATTTTGCATTCAGCTGTGGGACAACTATTCTAGATTAGAAAGCTCAGAATAAGAGTGAAACTGCAGTCTTTGGATGATATAGCGAGCTATTCGGTATTTTCTAACAGTCTACTACAGTGTTCTTTTAAACCAGTGATTGCCTACCTTGGGGCGATAGCACCAAAGTTGCAATTAGGCTTCTCAAGGGGGTATTAAATTAATGAAAGGCGATAGAGAGCGATGAGCATTTAAAAGACGAAATTATGTAGTCGAATCTAACTAGTTTGAACTCGCTTTAAATAAATTACTGCTAATTCAAATTTAAAATAGGTATTTATGTTTTCAATAATATCGATGAACATCAGCGCCATGTTATGCTTTTTCCCAAGGAAGAAGGAGGGGGAGGGGGATGATTGGTGTCAATGCCTAGAGCAGGGCGAAAAAAAAAAAAAAAAAAAGGGCTCAAAAAGGGTACTGTTTCAAACGTTGTTTCATTTTGGATGCGCAGTTCTGTTGCTTTGCAAAACTCTCGCAATGTAATGCAACCTTTGCGGATTTAATTTTTGCTCATTTTCAAGCTGCATGCATGAGCATTTGACCTTCAAAAGGTTTGTGAGTTTGGTTTGGGCTTTGAAAAATAGTTTAAGCCCAGTGAAATGCAGAAAAGGGAAAAGTATAAAATGAAAGGAAATGAGTTAATTAAACCGTCTGAAGAAGCACTGCTTCTATTTTTTCTTTGGACCATGTTAATTTACCGTTTGCAAGGTCGAAAAATTTCACGCCATAAACTTCTCTCTACAACCTTGAATGACGCCTGCACTGACTGTAACGATACCTATCCCGCTGATAGTGGGAGCACAAATAACTGTCTGTTTCTACTTGTTGCAGTTAACAAAGTTTATGTAAACGATAGCTCTTACACTTTCGTGGACAATTGAGCCTATTTATATTTAAAGTGACGCTACTGGGAGACAATTTTTTTATTTATTCATTCATTCATTTCATTTCACCCTCCAGGGTCCCCCGTACCTACCAGCTTAGTGGTTTAACCGGGATAGGGCCCTTGAAGAGCGCTCTGTTCTTAATTTTGAACCAGAACCTAGGGTCGAGCAAACCATAGGCCCTAGCACCACCAGAGGTATCGTTTCACTTGGAGGACTTTGTGACCACGACATTTTTAACGCCTCCTAGTCACCATTAATCAAGACGGTGGATCTTTGATCGGCTGGGATCGAACCCTGGTCCTTTCGGACACGAGTCCGATGCCTTACCGATCGGGCCACCACGGCCCCTTTATTTATTCATACAAATTGTTTCTGTTAGCATTCATTAGTGCTTGAACTTTGCAAATAAAATATTACTTTGCTGCTTATTACTGCGGGCCGTGGTAGCCCGATCGGTAAGGCGTCGGACTCGTGACCGGAGGGACCCGGGTTCGATCCCAGTCGATCAAAGATCCACTGTCTTGATTCATGGTGACTGGGAGACGTTAAAAATGTCGTGGTCACAAAGTCCTCCAAGTGAAACGATACCTCTGGGGTGCTGGGCCAACTGTTTGCTCGACCCTTGGTTCTGGTTCAAAAATAACAGAGCGCTCTTCAGGGCCCTATCCCGGTTAAACCACGAGTTGTGGTAGGTACGGGAGACCATGGAGTGTGTGAAGTAATGCTCATTATTGCGTATTAAACAGTAAGTTATCCCCCCTATTGGGTATGTCATCCAGAGACTAGTTTTGTCCTCATTAGGACTCATTAGTCTGGATTTGATAGTAACTGAAATGGAGACAGGAAACATAATCCAGACTGATGATATGGACGAACTCTAATATGGACGAAACTACAGTCTCTGGATGGCATAACCGAGCTGGCGATGTGTTGCATATACGTACTTATATGTTCATAGTTAATGAATCATCCAGAGACTAGTTTTGTCCTCATTAGGACTCATTAGTCTGGATTTGATAGTAACTGAAATGGAGACAGGAAACATAATCCAGACTGATGATATGGACGAACTCTAATATGGACGAAACTACAGTCTCTGGATGGCATAACCGAGCTGGCGATGTGTTGCATATACGTACTTATATGTTCATAGTTAATGAATCATCCAGAGACTAGTTTTGTCCTCATTAGGACTCATTAGTCTGGATTTGATAGTAACTGAAATGGAGACAGGAAACATAATCCAGACTGATGATATGGACGAACTCTAATATGGACGAAACTACAGTCTCTGGATGGCATAACCGAGCTGGCGATGTGTTGCATATACGTACTTATATGTTCATAGTTAATGAATCATCCAGAGACTAGTTTTGTCCTCATTAGGACTCATTAGTCTGGATTTGATAGTAACTGAAATGGAGACAGGAAACATAATCCAGACTGATGATATGGACGAACTCTAATATGGACGAAACTACAGTCTCTGGATGGCATAACCGAGCTGGCGATGTGTTGCATATACGTACTTATATGTTCATAGTTAATGAATCATCCAGAGACTAGTTTTGTCCTCATTAGGACTCATTAGTCTGGATTTGATAGTAACTGAAATGGAGACAGGAAACATAATCCAGACTGATGATATGGACGAACTCTAATATGGACGAAACTACAGTCTCTGGATGGCATAACCGAGCTGGCGATGTGTTGCATATACGTACTTATATGTTCATAGTTAATGAATCATCCAGAGACTAGTTTTGTCCTCATTAGGACTCATTAGTCTGGATTTGATAGTAACTGAAATGGAGACAGGAAACATAATCCAGACTGATGATATGGACGAACTCTAATATGGACGAAACTACAGGCTCTGGATGGCATAACCTAGCTGGCGGTGTGTTGCATATACGTACTTATATGTTCATAGTTAAGGAATAAGAAGGTAGGGGAACTGCATTATTGTATAGATTAAAGTTTGTTTATGTCTGATTGAATTAATTTCACATTTTCTAAACTGAAATGCTTGGGAGATGAAGGGTTTATGTAACAAAACTCAAATTGAGAGTAATTAAAGTTCAAGGTTTTATTGTTGCAGTTGTTGCAGGTTTTTTTGTTTTCTGGTTTTGTCTTAAAGTATGTGTATAAAATTGGTCTAATGACTTATACTTCTTGATTTAGTGTTTTATTTCTTACCTGTATCCATTGCTTACCATTGTCTAAATTATGCTTTCAAAAAAAAAAAAAAATGTAGCATAGACCCTTCATCCTCCAAACATTTTAATTGTGGGACATTTATTGAACAAATTTGTTTATAGTTATATTAATATAGTAAACACAGCTCATGCAGTAATTTTTTGGTAACTATACTACATACTAAAATTCATAGTTAAAGTTTCTCCGGTATGGATAGCCATTTTGAAGTGTTCTCTTTTATTCGGGCATTCTCGATTTACCGAAGGATGTCTGTTATGATCGTTTCAGTTAAATAAGGTTCTACTGTACCCAGTAGACAAACTGAGTACCGTAGTACATACACTGAGTAGAAAGAGTATGACTCAATAGAAGCATATGATAAAGTATATGTAGTATAGAAATTTCTTTTTGTCTATCTACAGGTAGTTATCAAAATAATGGAAACACTTGAGATTCATAAGAAAAATCTACCGTTCATCGCAAATAAGCAATCAATTGTTCTGTAACTTTAGTAATACAAAATGTAGACTTCAGCGGACATTTCCACATTGAAATTAAATCACCCATGCATTCGGGAGATGACAAGAAGGGGGGTCGGAAGAAAAACCGCTTTTTGACCATAACTCTTCTAAAATAGCTCGGAATAAGCTGTCAATTTCAGCAATTAATTTGCATACTATGTATAATTACTGTACAAATTTTTATGAACGTACCATTTATACTTCCGAAGATATGAAACATTTTTTAAAAAACGGCAATTTTGTTTGAAGGTTTTTTGCTCATAACACACAGAGTTTTTGATCAAACCTTATCAAAACTTCAAGAAAGATGACAGAATACAAGAGAAAGAATATACTACAACGGCAAATAAAAATATTAAAAATTCGATGAGATATGAACATTAAAAGGAAATAATTTTTCACGGCGCATGCGCGAAAGACAGAAATTTATAACTACAAAAATATTGTAGCCTGGTTTATACTGCATCTTATAAAAAAAGTTCCAGTTAAATATCATAAAAATTGAAAAAGATATCAGCGATCTAGTGAGCTGTAATTCATTCATTCGCAGACAGTATATAAGTAGTGAGGGACTGTCCACAAAGAGCTATACTTAAATTAAAGGTTAGGGCCCTGCTCCACATTGACGTAAAGCAGAAAAATAAAGCAGAAACGTAAAATGGATTAGGGCCATGCTCCACATTGACGTAAAGCAGAAAAATAAAGCAGAAACGTAAAATGGATTAGGGCCATGCTCCACATTGACGTAAAGCAGAAAAATAAAGCAGAAACGTAAATCGGATTAAATAGTGTTCCTATGGAAAGTACCCGGATTTTCGGTTTCTGCCTTCGGTTTCGGTCGCGTCTTCTGCTGATGTGGAGCAGGGCCCTTACATAGTGTTCCTATGGAAAGTACCCGTATGGAAAGTACCCCCGACTTCTAACTGTAATCACTGAAACTGGTGAAAACCAGATGCTGGTTGAGCTCTTTGGTCACTTTTGCTGCAGTTGTTCGCTTTTTGGACATTACAATCCTCCTCTTTCACTGAGTTTCTCTTTTCGTCCACTATTTTCTTCTCAGAGCTTGTCTTTCCGCATTGTGAGTATGCTGTCATGACTTTGGTGACTGTACCTTTAGAAACGTTAAACATTCGAGATGTTTCACTCACGCTTGCTCCAGCTAGACGGGCTTCAACAATTTGCCCTCTTTGAAAATCTGAGATGTCCGACATTTCACGCGTTTGAAAAAAAGCCAAGACTTCCGAAACTTCAACTAAACCACCAAATAGTACCGGAGTATATATACTGCTACTTATAAAAAAATTGTAGTTATTTTAAATATTTTAGGGGTAACGAAGCGCATCCAAAAATATCACTTTTTCATAATTGTTACCATTGTTTTGATAACCACCTGTATGTATAGTTCTATTAGGCCGAATACGCGAAATGTGACTTCGATACCGAATATAAATTTTCAAACTGCATACAATTTAACATTGAAAAAAAAATGCTCGATTGTCACCACACTATTTGTGGACAATCCCTCGACATTTATGTACTGTCTGCGAATGAATGAAATACAGCTCACTAGATCGCTGATATCTTTTTCAATTTTTATGATATTCAACTGGAACTTTTTTTATAAGA
Organism: Uloborus plumipes; assembly: GCA_038373865.1. NCBI lineage: Eukaryota > Metazoa > Arthropoda > Arachnida > Araneae > Uloboridae > Uloborus > Uloborus plumipes. The sequence continues at coordinate 9,147 of JAXGGA010007720.1, read as the reverse complement.
TGCAGTATAAACCAGGCTACAATATTTTTGTAGTTATAAATTTCTGTCGTTCGCGCATGCGCCGTGAAAAATTATTTCCTTTTAACGTTCATATCTCATCGAATTTTTAATATTTTTATTTGCCGTTTTAGTATGTTCTTTCTCTTGTATTTTGTCATCTTTCTTGAAGTTTTGATAAGGTTTGATCAAAAACTCTGCGTGTTATGAGCAAAAAACCTTCAAACAAAATTGCCGTTTTTTAAAAAATGTTTCATATCTTTGGAAGTATAAGTGGTACGTTCATAAAAATTTGTGCAATAATTATACATAGTATGCAAATTAATTGCTGAAATTGACAGCTTATTCCGAGCAATTTTCGAAGAGTTATGGTCAAAAAGCGTTTTTTTTCGACCCCCTTCTTGTCGTCCCCCAAATGCATGGGTGATTTAATTTCAATGCGGAAATGTCCGCTGAAGTATATATTTTGTATTACTAAAGTTACAAAACAATTGATTGCTTATTTGCGATGAACGGTAGATTTATCTTATGAATCTCAAGTGTTTCCATTATTTTGATAACTACCTGTATCTATAGGTGTATGTATTTATCCCCATCTGTGTCTACGTACAGAGTTTTCATTTTTAGAAGGAAAAAAAAAGACTATGGTTAGAAAAGCATTACGGAAAAAAATCAGCTTCATACCGTGTACATCTTTTTGTTCTTTGTTTTCATTTTCATGCAGTATTGGGAAACGGTTATGCATCAAAATGACATTAATATCATTAACAGTTGGCTCTGATGCGTTTTCAGAAGCGCTCCAAAGATTTGAGTCATCTGAAAATTTCGAAATATGGTTGAAATGGTACTTTCTTTTTAACTTTTAACTTAGACGAAAATTGAGGAACTTGTAAAATAATCATTTCAATAATGATAATTTTTTTTTTAGAAATTAACCTGCTATTAAAATATTTATATATTAGATCCGAGCCTGAAGAAGAGAATGATACCTTGTGTCTAATCTGCGTGGAACCTTATTCTAATTCAAAACCAAGGACCAGGCTTGATACAACGCATTTCACGCCAATATGTGCACATATATTGAATGTGAAAAGGGCTCAAAAAATTCTTGTACATCTGATTCTGTACTTTCTGATTCTAATTAGCTCTCTGAAATTAATTGTTCAGCCTTGCATTTTCATGATCAGTTCCTGTTTTACATTTTAACATTTGAAATGTCACTCAACAAAAGAGTGATTTTTTATTCCTGGTACACCGCTATTTTAAAGAAGCGTAATTACAATATAAGATGTTAGATATCGGTAGCACATTGTCTTAAGGTGATATCAACTTTCTCCCAAGTGGGGAAAGTTGATACAATTGAGAGTTTCGCAAAAAAGTTAATTTTTTTTTTCAGAAGCCATCAGCTTCAACATACATGAAGACTGCGTACTATGCGCTTTGCCTCCTGACAAACACAGGACAGATTTACGGCACAGAGAGGATGAAATAACATCCATGGGCAAGACGGGATTCGAACCCGCGAACACTTGCTTACGAGGAGAGTACTCTACCTCTAAGCCCACGTGGCCCACAAGTTAATAATTATAATAATAAAAAGAGGTTCAATCTGCCCACGGTTGAAGTGAAATTGGCAAACGTCCAGTCTATCTGAATGAGGGAGCAAAAATAAAACTGACGTGCGTGCAATACGCCGTCAACTCTGCTATTTCGATCCATGGACTGCAGTTTCGTGCTTGTTATGCACTCATCAGCATGGAATACGAAAGTGACCGAGTTGAAGGCAAAAATCCTCTTATAGAGCAAAGAGAGCAAAAAAAAAAAAAACTGGTAGCTTATCTGAAATCAGAATACCAGCGAGTGACCGCACTTGGTGCCGACTTGGTGCGGTACAACTCATAAATTTTAAGGCAGAGCTCGGGTATTGAGCAGTGAGTAACCACCTCTAAGCAAGGGCTAAGGCAGAAACTTGCAATACAAAGGCTACATGCATCTGTTAAAGCTGGCATCCCTTAAAAGTAATAGATGCTTCCATTTCCGCCTGTAATTCGGATGCCAGCCATTCCATCTCATCCGTGGTCAGACAGTAATATTTATGAATAAAAAGTAACATGATGGAATGCGCTTTCGGATTTCAAACAAAACAAAGTGAATAAATTAAAAAAGAAAAAAAAATACTGTGAAAAAATGTCTTAATGTGCCCCACTCTCCCTTAAGTTAAAATCGCCAGTAAGTTTCCACAAAAAAACTTAAATTTTTATTTGATATATCCAGTAATTAAAGTCCTGCAAAGATGAGTATTAGCTAGGAACACTCTTGACCAAATCGCCTTTTGAAAGAAAAAAAAAAAGTCAAAATATGTTTATTCAATTCGGAAGAGCTACGGTGCCACAGCAGACATCATCCGAATTCATACACACCAGGCAAGTAAAAGTTAGAACAGTCTTCTTTTTTACTTGGAGAGTAAAAAAGTTAGAAAGAACGGAAAAAACTCAACACCCTCTTTCCAAATTGCCGAGTATACCGAGCATTAAACGTTTTTTTGGTTTTGCCCTTTTTTGTATACGACATACTTTTCTAAAACAAACAGAGAGAAAGATACAAACAAACACACACATAAACAAAGAAATAAGCAACTCAATAAATAAATGCATTAAGAGCAAGAATCTGAGAGAGTGTCACGCTTGTGATTCATGACCTCTCAGATTTTTTCCAAAAAATTACCAAATGTTCATTATCTTATTGAAAGACCAAATCCAGAATGTTTTGCTCTAAAGTTGAGTTGTTTAGTTTTTATGGATCCCTAAAGTTGAAGGTGCGGCATCAGAAATTAAGCGGATTTTTAAGACATGAAAGTTGCTGTGAGCCAAAACCCTTACCAGGAACTGCTAAACTCCAAATTTCTTTTTGTATATGGAATATAGAAGGTTGAAACTTTACAAAATGAACGTTAAATTTGTGGTAAGTTGTTGCCGAAGGTCAGTGACGGCCCTCAAAACAAGGCATTTTTGACGTTTTATAGCGTTTTTGAGGTCCAGAAAACGGCTTGTATATTTCAGTTGGCAAGGCAAAAGTAGTGTCGTTTGAAAGACCAGTGTAAGCACTTTAAAATAATGTATAAATAACCGAGGAAAGTTCAACGTGCTTTTAGTTGCGTAAGGCCGAAATATGAAAAATGTCATATTTTACCGATAACGGTCATAACTTCCTCTGCCAACAACATATTGAAATATTTTTTTTGCCAATGTCATGCTGTATTCTTTGTCTTAACAGAACAGTTGAGTCCTCTGAGGCGAAATGTAAAAAATTTTTTTACAAAAAATGTATTTTTTCCTGTGCAATTTTTGTAAAAAAAATTTTCACATTTCGCCTCAAAGGATTCAACTGTTCTGTTAAGACAAAGAATAGAGTATGACATTGGCAAAAAAAAATATTTCAATATGTTGTTGGCAGAGGAAGTTATGACCGTTTGAATATCGGTAAAATATGACATTTTTCATATTTCGGCCTTACACAACTAAAAGCACGTTGAACTTTCCTCGGTTATTTATACAGTATTTTAAAGTTCTTACACTGGTCTTTCAAATGACACTACTTTTGCCGTGCCAACTGAAATGTACAAGCTGTTTTTGGACTTCAAAAACGCTAAAAAACGTCAAAAATGCCCTGATTTGAGGGCCTTCACTGACCTTACGGCAACAACTTACCACAAAGTTAACATTAATTTTGTAAAGTTTCAACCTTCTATATTCCATATACAAAAAGAAAATTGCAATTTAACAGTTCCTGGTAAGAGTTTTGGCTCACAGCAATTTCCATGTCTTGAAAATCCGCTTAATTTTTGATGCCGCACCTTCAACTTTAGGGATCCATAAAAACTAAACAACTCAACTTTAGAGCAAAACATTCTGGATTTGGTCTTTCAATAAGATAATAAACATTTGGTAATTTTTGGGAGAAAATCTGAGAGGTCATAAATCACCTCATAATGCTAGGCGTGACAGTTTCTCAGATTCTTGCTCCTAATAAATATTCATAGTAAATAAAAATCAATAAAATAAACGAAACAAACTGAACGAAATAAATAATAAATAAATAAATAAATAAAATAGAAAAATTCAAATCAAAGTTCTTTCTCACCAGTTGATTCACTACCAAATCTCTTATTTCTGGTCACTTCTGAAGCTTTCTTAACAGCTCCATTGACTTCTGTGGTAAAGTTGTAGCTGTTGGGAGGTAAATTAGTGATGATGCTTGATGCAGTCCATACAGTATCATCAATTGTATCATTGTCAGATGCTGTTGAAGCATTTGCTGTTGTAGGAATGAAGAAATTTCTTATATTATTCCACGCAGAAGCAAGAACTCCGGTATTTGAATCTGAAATTAAGCAAAATAAGGGAACTTAAAAGAAGGTTTTTTATACAAACCAAGGAAAATACAGGGTGTCCACTCCAATCGTGGACCAATAGCTAATTTCTAAACCGTTAGAGATACGCATATAGTTTATTTGGGAAAAAATCTCCAAATTATGAAAGGGATTTTGGGTCTATTCAATGTTTTTCAAAAAATCAAATTTTGAAAGAGTTACGAAATTTAAATTTTTATACAGCCCCCCAGTCCTATCAATCATATTTAGTAAAACATTCTTGACACTGTAACGTTTAAAGCTAAAAAAAAATCACTCCTCTACCACAAAAATTGACCGAGTTATGACGTTTTGAAAAATCAAGATTTTGCATTATTTCATGACGTCATCGAGAGATCGCTTAAGGGACCGTATGCGAAATCCTTCAAAATCTTGATTTTTCAAAATGTCATAACTCGGTCAATTTTTGTGGTAGAAGAGTGATTTTTTTTAGTTTTAAACGTTACAGTGTCAAGAATGTTTTACTAAATATGATTGATAGGACTGGGGGGCTGTATAAAAATTTAAATTTCGTAACTCTTTCAAAATTTGATTTTTTGAAAAACACTGAATAGACCCAAAATTCCTTTCGTAATTTGGAGATTTTTTCCTAAATAAACTCTATGCTTATCTCTAACGGTTTAGAAATTAGCTATTGGTCCACGATTGGAGTGAACACTAGGGTGGGGCGAAAAATAAAAAGTTTTTCGGATCAACTTCTAATAGTTGCCAAAAGTTGTCTTTGTTGATAGTTAGCTTTTGTGCAAAATTTGAGAAAAATCGGTTAATATCTTCAGGGGGCGCTGCGATGGCAAAGTTTTATCATAGCTTTTATCGTGATTTTATGGTTAAAATATGAAAAATAATGCCTTTAGCTAATCTCATTGCATTTTTTTTACTCATAAGAGATATTCATGCATTCAAAGCATATGAAATAACTAACAAAAAATATTTTATATGATACATTTATATTTCAAGCATTTAAAAAGAAACAAAAAACGTAAAAAAAAGTGATTTTTTTTGAAATATAAATATATCATATAAAATAATGTTTGTGAGTCATTTCATATGCTTTTAATGCATGAAAACATCTTTTGAGTAAAAAAAACGCAAAGAAACTAGCTAAAGGCATTCTTTTTGATATTTTAACTATAAAATCCATAACAAAGCTATGGTAAAACTTTGCGATCGCAGCGCCCCCTGAAGATATTAACTTATTTTTCTCAAATTTTGCACAAAAGCTAACTATTACCAAAGACAACTTTTGGCAACTATTAGAAGTTGATCTGAAAAACTTTTTATTTTTCGCCCCACCCTAGTGGACACCCTGTATAACAGCCTTTTCCTTTTTCTTTCATATATATATCTAAATTTCAGATAGACCTCTTGACATACAATTACAAGTCTGACTTCTCATTCATTCTATGGGTTATTCTAGACTTTAACCAGTCTACTCAATTCTTCCTTTAATACCCTTTATTTTTAGAGGGCACTTTTAAATTTAGATGTTGGCCTTCGGTAAATTTTAAAAGATAACGTTCTTCGAAACAAGCACAAAGATCACATTAAGTGTATTTTATAAAAATATTTGAACATAAGAGAATAAACTAATTGGTTTTCATAATTTTATATTTTTATTGAAGCCATTTTTCTATATATATATATAAAGATGACGGGCTTTGTTCGTATGTATGTTTGTAACCGATGGCTAGAAGCCCCCACAGCACCTATAGACCTGAAACTTGGCACACAATTTGAACGTATCCCCGTAAAATGTACTTCGAAGGCCGAATTCTGAATTTCGAATTAGTTATTTTTAAATTACTTAACATCACTGGAAAGGGTTTTTCTTTCTGAAAAAGAAAAGTTTTAGCACGTTTCTCTCCGTTAATTAGAACGGGAGAGATAAAGAAATCAAATTTAGCCTATTTTCGAGGCTTAATTGTATATGCAAAACTGAAACTGGATCCATTTTCCAGGCAAACAACTCTTCCGTCCCTGAAGTTACAAAGCCTTGAAAATTTACAAAATTTGAATAATTAATATCTCCTGTTTCTAATAAAACTTAATGTCTTTTTGATTTATTTGGCGAATTGTGTTTTAAACTTTAACAGGACTTATAGTAGAATTTAAAAGGTTGAGGGGTATATTTGAATTAAAGGATAAAATAATTTTACTTCAGAGGGTTGGAGTGAATTTAAATTTATTCAGTTGACTTCCTTTACATTTATTACACGGCATCGCCGTGCGGGTACAGCTAGTAGTAGATAAATATGAAACTTTGAACCGACACATACATACATGCAAATATGCATATATATAACAGTGAATTTATAATTTCAGTAAGTTAAAAATCCAGCATGACGTTTAGGCGTTTTTTAGTGTAGTTTTTTTCATTATGTTATATGAATGCTTCGTCATCATGCACAATGTAAATTAATAAACACACTCGCAATCAAAATAAACCACGAACTATAATAATTTTTAAGAAACAGTAAAATTTTGTTTGGTGTACAACCAAGTGGTAAGTGAGCTCAAAACGTCGAGAAACACTGTTATAATACACCCAAGATAAGATATAAAAGTAATATTTACCATTTTTAGTATTTTCTTGGGTGTTATTCCCAATATTTTCAACTCTCTTCTGAACGAAGTGTCCTGTTAAATCATGGAATGATTTTCGTTTCCGAATTATTGGAGTTTTGTGATTTGATTTGTGCTTATGATGATGACGATTTCCTGAAATGAATAGAAAATGTAGCACCTCGTTTTGTACTCTAATATAATGGCTTCAAAAACTCAATTTAGAGCTTGTTAATATGTTTAACTTCTTTACCCGTAATCGCCCAGTGATCTGTTTATAGTTCACCTCTTTTTAGACCCCTCACTGAAAACAATACCCTTTTATCATTTCTTATTCTTATTGAATGGTTTCCTTACACACGTGGCTAAACCCCAAAAAGCTTTTGAACTTTTCTTTTCCTGGTCAGTTCAGCAGGTATTACGTCTGAAGTTTTTCATGTTGCAGATTCATAGTGCAGTTTTCAATTCTAGATACAACCGATTTTTTAAAAAAAAGTATATTATACTTTTCTTTGGCTGGTTTTAACTTAACAAAAACTTAATTATTTTTTCAAAATTGGTATCTTCAAGGATAAGATTAGAGGAAAGTTACAGAACCAAAAACTACCAGCTATCTATTTATAGATCATCTATTATTTCAACTGCAAATTAGTGCAAATAAATGCAACTTTTTCTGAACTCTATGAAGTATAAATGTAATTTAAAAAAGATTTTACAAAAATTTTCATTTTAAAATAAATGGGGTGTTAACGGGTTAGCCATCAAGTTATGTCGATGATGTCTCTGTCATTTATTAAATTGACCGCAAATTAACTTTTGGCAAGATAGATGAAGAGATGAAGCAAGCGATGAATCCGAAACAAATTTCTCCCTAGGTATATTCGGGTATAACAATACGATGCTGTCAAAAAAAAAAAAAAAAAAAAAAAAAAAAACCATGAGTGACGTTTTGAAACACCAGTGCTGTGCTCGAGATAACCTCAGGCATGACAATTAAAAGGTTAATCAGATTTTTAATATCTTCCAACAGGCACTAGAAAACTACATTTCTGATGAAAAAAATGTGAAATCTAGTTCCACACACACACACACACACACACACACACACACACGCACACACGCACACACACACACACACACATATATATATATATATATATATATATATACACGAGACAAAGTTCAAAATAGAGTTTAGCTCAATTTATTAGCATCCTTTTATCAATTTAATTTCGACAAAATTATCCTTTGAATTATGAATATTTTCGAAAATGCACTCATTAGAAAAGAAACGGTTCGATTCATAAGTACAAAGCAGAAAAATAAGATATAAGTTTAATTCATTAGGTATACAATGAACTGTCAAAAAAAAAAAAAAAAAGATTAGAGCTTGGGTTTCCCTTTCGGCTTGTTTAAAAAGTAAATAATCCAGTTAAAAATTTGTTTTGGGTACTCAGTATTTAGGAAACCAACAAATAAACACAAAAATTTGGTAGAATTTTTCAGGGAAACTGAAAAATCAATTATGCAAGAAAAAAATCTGATCTATCTTAAGAACATGAATGAATGTAAGACTCTGTTATTAGCTCACTTGGAAGAAAATAGAAAGAGCAAAAATTTGGTCTATCTTACTAGCACACTTGAAAAAAAAGTTAAACAAGAATATGGTAGTTAATTTTATCAGCATGTTTAGGGGATTTTTTTTAAGGAAAATGAATAAAACCTATTTTTAAAAACACCCAAATCATCAGCATGCTCTGTAGTACTCGAGTTTATTGAGCAGAAATACTTAACAATTCGTAGTGTGCTATTTTAAAAACCGGTTCAGTTTCCAGAACAGCCATTTTCTTAAAAATAAAGTTAAACAAAAATGAAAACTATTTGAAACAAATCGGAAATAATATTATAACATCTAGTAATTATAGTTTAAAACCACTTCGCCGTATTTGTGAAACTAACATAAAATGCTCAGTACAATGTTAAGAAACCTATTAAATTACCAGAAGAAACTCTACTAAGGATAAATTTATTTTGCCATTCAGAAATAAATTTAGTTTGGAGGAAAAATTTAAATTTTAAAAACGGGGAAAAAGGTTTTTTTCTTTAAATCCATTCGTGTATGCTAGTTTTTTGGTATTTAAAAATTGTTTTGCAAAACA